>PVJO010001790.1:0-160236 GCA_004026905.1 Hystrix cristata | reverse complement strand
TCGCTTGATCTGTTGTTATTAGTTTCCTCATGGTAAACAGGATGATAAAAGCATCTGTCTCCGTGGATTAAGATAAATTATAACATTTCTGGAAGACATTCTGCTCATTACCTCTGCAAAAATTTGTTGGTTGTTGTAATAATTACTTCATTGGCTTCATTATAGTTATTTTATGTTACAGATTATTTTAATGTTGAAATCCACGGATAAGTCATTTGAGCTGTGGACTTATTAACCTGTTTGATTTTCAGGTTTTAAGAAGTGATAATCAAGAAACAATAATGCATTTTATTCCTTAAAATGATGAAAGAAACTCACTGTAATGTACTTTAAAAATTGTAGGGTGAAGGAGCTGTTTTTATCAGTGTGCTAGGGCTTGGGGGGTTAATCCAGTGGCAGAGTGCTTGCTTAGCATGCTTGCATAAGACCTGGGGCTCTGTCTCCAGTGCTGCAAACAAAATGTTTTTATATATAGTATCATGCCTTGTTGTATTATTATTAATCAGAAAATTCTTTGGCCTGTTATCTGTTTATCCAACATCAGAGAAGGACAGCAGAAGGAAACAGCATTAGTTGAGCATATATTATGTTCCAGGCACACAATTTAGTAGCATTACCTATATTATGTCTAAACTGTGAAGAAGGTAACATCATCATCTCCACAAAAATCATTGATGCTTGACCTTAGTTCATTCAAACACTATTTAGCCTTTTTCTGGGGATTGGTGCTGGGGACCTAACTCAGGGCCTCGCACTTGCTAAGCAAACACTGTACCGCTGAACCGGACCTCCAAGCCCTATTTATCCTTTTCTAAGTGAACAATAAGAAGAATATTCTATTGAGAGGTTACCATATACTGTACTATTTCTCTTTTCCTTTGTCTCGTCTCTCTACTGTCATTTTGAGAAATAAAATACGCCGTATAATTCAAACTGGTGTAATAACTGTTGTCTATCATTCTCTTTCCCCTGTATGTCTAAAAAGAGTCCATTTTAAATCTGTAAGTGTTTCACATGTCTTACCTTCTTTTTGTGTGGAATGAGCCTCCTGTAACTCCATGGGTATTTAGCAATGTGCACCATTTAAGAATAGCAATTTAACTCTGACTGCAAACACCACATACTTTAATTATTGTTTACTTTTAATTTGTGCAATGGAAAATTACATTGGTGTCCATATGATTTTTATATAAAATAATCATTTTCATATGTTTGGCTTCTGGGATGTTTGACAAGAAAACTTCAGAGAATGTGAGGGTTGAAGCTCCCCATGTGACTCTGCCGAGAATGTCACAATAGGCTGCTGTTTCAGTGAGACGCATGCACCACTGAACAGATAGAAAGTGATCCTCTGCGTCCCAAGGGCGTTGACTCTGACTGTCCAGGAAGCAGAGTTCGCCATAGATTTATTTGATTCTACTACGGTAATAGGCATTTCGAATACCCTGATTCAGAGTCGAGATAAGGTATGTATAGGCAACCTTACTTTGCTATATCATGTTTCCAACATTCTGTGCCAAGTAATTAGTAATCTAACCAATATGATTCAAAATATACTAGGAGAAAAAATTTTAAGTTGGGTATCTTTCCTGCTGCTGTGTTTGCACTGCTTGCTATCCTCTTTGTCCTTTATGAATAGAGGAATCTGATTTTCAATATAAGAGCCTCAGTATCGCTAGTAGAGATTCAGTTATAATTTTATTAGCCATTCAACTTAGGGGAATGAGCTAGAATCTCAGATATTAAAAAAAATCTATATTGTATCAGCACAGGAGTTGTCTTATACTTTAGCAAAAGTGCACTGGTGTGCAAAAGAGTAATTATTTACTTCATAGAGAGCACTTGTGGCATATAGACTTTTGAAAAACACTTGGGTCCATTGCCTTTAAAAAAATTCAAATGTTTTCAATTATTGGAGTAGGGTAAGATGAGCTTTAGTCTTTTACCAAAAATTAGACTTACAGAAAGTGCCCAAGTTTTCTCAGCCTCCCTTCCTTCATCTGTAAATATTCAAAGACAGTAGTATCCTGGAGGTTCAGTAGGATAAATGTCTAAAGCACTGGCACCTTGTCGTGCTTCTCATAAAACTCTCTTATTTATCCTTTCAGGTGATAAAATGTAATCTAAGATTTACTGGAATGTCATTTGAATTAGACTTATTTCCCAGACAAGAAAGATGCATTGAACAGCATTACTGTAAAAACTTACACATTTTAAATTGTGTCATTGAATTGACCTAGAAACTCTTTTTTTTATTTTTGGTGCTGGGGCTCGAACTCAGGGCCTTGTGCTTGCAAGGCAAGCACTCTAACCACTGAGCTAAATCCCCAGCCCCAAAACTATTCTTAAAAAAGAAATAAGAATGAATTTTGGCCAAAGTTGATTCTTTAACGTCTTATTAATTGGTTTTTTAAGGATCAAGGAGTTTACTTTGTCATTTTAAAAATCCATTTTTATTTAAAAATTTATTTGTACTGCTACCATAATGCAACATGCTTTTCATTTTATGATTTCTATGACTTCTACCTAAGTATCTTGTTACGATTCAAAGTCCTTATGAAGTTGACATATCAAAGTGGTTTGTCTTCAAAGTTAAATCCCATGGCATCTCCAAGGGGATAATAAGGGAATCTTGCAGAAAATCTTTTGATATTTTTGTAACAGAACTTTAAAAATAAATTATGTTAAATATGAAACGCAATTGGATTTCCTACTATCCCTAGTTTCTTAAATAGGAGAGTTCATTTTTTTGGCATTTGTTTTAATCCCCAAATGATTTTTAAATTTCTGATAGGCTTGTGTTTAGAAGATTATAACAGGTAGACCTCAGAAAAATTATGTATGTAATTATGGCCAGTTTGAAAAAAATGGAAATTGCTCTTTGTTTGTCTCTCAAATACCATTCAGACTGACTCTAATTCAGAGCAATACTCCATTTTTTTCTTATTAAGTGAAGAAATACATATATATATAATATTCACTAGATTTTGGATTTGTTTTTCTGGTACTGGGCTTGAACCCAGGGTCTTTCCACTCAGCTACATCCAACTCTCTTTGTGGTATTTTATGTTGAGACAGAGTCTGACTAAGTCACCATGTTGCCCAGGCTGTTGTTATCCTCCTGTCTCAGGCCCCCAGAATGTTGGAACTTCAAGAAGGCATCACTATACCCTGGTACTAGATTTAGGACATTGAAAAAATTGCTATTCTTGTTCTGAGGGATTGTTTTAATTTAAAAATACAAAAAATATACAGCTCAACCCTAGGGCTATTAACACCCCTAATAATGGAAAAGAAGGATCATAGTATTTTGGCGCCTAAACCCATATATCAAATGTTCTACGTCCAAATCCAGGACACTTCCCTTCCCAAGTTCTGTCCAAATGAGGAGAGACTTCAGTGCACAGTTTTCTTACTTTTGAGGAGAGAATGAAAAGTGTTAGGTGTAAAGCATGAGCCTCAAAATAAAATCACAAGGAAGAAATTAGGTTTAAATTACAGGAACAAGGCCCGGCTTGGCCTTCTAGGCGCAGGGCTTGATTTAGAGCAGGGAACCAGCAGTCCAGGTTCAAGGATGGGGTGGAGGTGGGGAGCTGGGAGGGCAACCAGGTCCTGAGGAGGAGCCGTGAGTCCCGTCTTTAGAGTCCCCCTGCCCCAGGGAGGCAGCGGTTGGGCTCTGCACAACCCTGACTCTGAATGTGGGGGCAAGTGATTTCCAGCAACCATCAACAGTATTGGCAGATGGAGTGTTTTGAAAGGAAAACGCATAGAAGAAAGAGTCACTGGGAAAAGGAAGGAAACTGGGCAGCCTGCATTTATTACATCTGTGCCAGGTCCTGGGTCATACTGCTCTTATGAGGCAGGATTTTTCATTATGGTTTTATTTTGTTTTAGAGATGAGGAAATTGAGAACCAGAAAAATGTTGAATAGATTTATGTAGCCATTATTAGGGAATCCATTTAATACTGTAGAATAAAGAGGAAAAGAATTGTATGCAGCAATGGAGACAGATACTCATTTTCTGTAGGATCCACCCAGGGAGTGGAGCCACGGAAGTGGAGCTTTCGCCCAGGGAATTTAGTGAATAGTGGTATTCTAGAATGTGAAAGAATTCGTTTTCCAGTCATTTCCAAAGAGATGGAGCACCATCCTAATGCTGATGCCAATATTATTTAAATTAAATCAATATGTTCTAATAATAGAACTCAGCCGTTAAGTGGTACAGATTCATATTTCCTCTAAGAGAAGAGCAGTGACTGCCGTTTGAAATGGGAGTAGAACCAGGTGTTCGCGAGCTTTAGTGTGCATCAGAATTACCTCTGGCGCTTGTTAAAAGGAGACTCGAGAGGTTCGGTTCAGTCAGCAGGCAGGAAGTGGGAGCCCCGGACGTGTGAACCTCTCCAGTTCACTGTAACGCACTCTGCTGTCAAAGATTCTTGGGCATAAAGTATGACTGTTCCTGTGCTGCACACCGCTGTTTAGGAGCCACTGGTGCTGGGCGCGTTGGCATAAACCTGTAATCCCAGCACTCTGGGAGACTGAAGCAGGAGGATCGTTCAGGCCGAGCCCGGGCAACTTGGTGACTTAGTGAACCCTGTCTCAAAATTAATGATAAATGAGTAAATAAAAGGAAGTACTAGATATGTAGCCCAGTGGAAAGTTCCTGGGTTCAATCCCTATTAACACATGCACACACACGTGTGCGTGGTCACACACACACACACACACACACACACACAGAGCCATTGGTGCAGAAAATAAATTTTTGTCTTGTATTTTTTTTAACATACCAATAGAATGATGTTGTCTTACGTACTAGCCAGCAGTTGCATGTTGCTAATTAAATTAAATGAATTAAAACAGAATCAACTGGGTGGCCCGCACCTGCAATTCCAACTTCTCTACTAGTCCAGAGACTTGGGTAAGGGGATCTCAGTTTGAGGCCAGCATGGGCAATTTAGGAAGAATCTATCTCAAAATACATTTTTTGTGTGTTTTTGCAACATGGTCCTACTATGTAGTTCAGGCTAACCTTCAATTCACATTGTAACTCAGGGTGGACTTGAACTTGTGGCAATCTTCCTGCCTCAGCCTCTCGAGTTCTTGGATTACAGACATGTGCCACCACACCTGGCATTCAAAATAAATCCTTTAAAAGAAAGAGGGAGAATGTAGCTTTTGGTTGAGTGACTGATTAGTGTGAGTGAGGACTTACATATACATATATATGTATATATGTGCTTATAACATATGATTGGTGGCTACTGTATCAGACAGCACATATGAAATATTTTAATCATTGATGAAAGTCTCTTTGATGATGCTAGATTACAGTGTAAGAGTATGAAACTTTTGTCCTGTACAGGTTTTATGGTATTAGGAATTAGAGTTTATCCTTATTGATTATCTATTGATTCAAGTAGGAGCAAATATTTTTTCTTTATAAAATGTCTTTCAGGTTAAGATACATTAACAAAGATTTCAAGCTTTATTAATTTTTTGTTCTCCTTTGAAATGAATAAACGTATAAAGAAGAAAAAACACTTTGATGACTTGGACTTGTGTGCAAAATGGTAATCATTTAAAGCTCCTTTGATGTATATGGGATTTTCCCACAAAACAAGTTTCTCCCAAAACATTTTTTACTCTGCTCAATAAGGACCTCAATATTTTCTCACTTTATAAAATAATCTTAGAGATCCCCTCAAGAATGAAGCTAAGTAGTCTAAACAACCTCCAAGATTTACCCTACATTACAACAGATTATGTGTATTATCGAGAATCTCTATATAAAATATTCATGGAATTCAGCATTAAACCCTAAATGTGACTATGTTAGTTTGGTAGCATTTTTCTAAACTTATTCAATATAATTTATAGTTGAATGTATATAATATTAGGTTTGATTGTAATTTGAAACATAATTTTTGAAATAGTAAACTGAGGGAATAGGATGGAAAAATTTCACCTCTGTGTTTTTTTTTTAAATATTATATGTTGTGCTTAAAGTTTTTTTTAAACCTTAGAATTTAGAAGTAATAGTTATAAGTCATACAAAATATATGGAAAAACTAAAATTGATAGTCTTCATTACCTTCTAAAAGTAATATAAAAGTTTAAAATGAGCTGGGTGGTGTGGCACATGCCTGTAATCCCAGCACACTAGGAGGCTGATGGAAGAGAACTGTAAATCTGAAGCTATCCTGGGGAATTTAGCAATTTAAGCAGACCCTGTCTCAAATCAATGAATGAATCAATCAATTAATCAATAAAATAAGGGGATGTAGCTCAGTCCGAAAACACCAGGTTCATCTCCAGCACTTCAAACCAAACCAAACCAAAACAAAACACAAAACACCAAATCCCTAAACTGACATTTTATTCTTTAGATCCCAATTCTTAGTGCCTGAGAGAATTTACCTTAGTTGTATGAATTCTTCCATCATAATGCCCTTGGTGGAATTTTCACTTCTTTTTCATTTTTAAATTTATTTTTGAAAAATTTTATTTCATGTTTTATTACATGTTTTAGTACTTTTGCAGTATATAATGATCACATTTATTGTGGAGAATTGGTCCACATGCATAACACATCTCAATTCTCTTTTTCCCCTTCCATTCCATCCCCCGCTCCTGCCTTTTTTTTTTTTTTTTTGTCAGCATCAGATTCATTTAGCTTGATGGTCCTTATAAAGTTAATCATTATACCTATATATTAATCCCCAGAGTGATAGGCCAAAAAACCATATTTCATGATCTTAGTTGTACACACCTCTGTTGTGGAATACCTGTCAAACCCTGAGTCTCCTTCAACAGCTCTTCACCTTTCTATCCCTGCGAGTTTAATCCTCCTAGGTGTGGTCAAAGTTTACATTTTAACTCCTACTTCCTACTGATCTAACCATCCTGCACACAAACAGTGCTGGGCTCCTTGCTGCCACATAATTTTCTATTCTTTCCTTCAATTACCCATTTGAAACATCCTTTCAATTCATTTCTGTTTACTTTGAGGTTATAGGTTAAACATTTGCCCCCAAAACGTTGTTGAAGTTCTCACTATCAGGACCTACGAGTGTGATGTGATACTCTTTGGAGACAGGGTCTTTGTAGATGATCCGGGTAGGTGAAGTCATGTCTGTGGGCCCTAATCCGATAGGACTGCGTCCTTCGGGGAGAGGGAAAGTTAGACACACAGGGAGCGACACAGAGAGAGCCCTGGAGAGACAGAGAGGGTTCGGGGTGAGGGGTTGTGCAAACTGTGCAGGGCGGAGAGGGGAGAGGCACGGGATAGAGTCTCTCTGCAGCCTCCGGGAAACCCCGCCTGCTGACAGCTTGAGCTCAGACCTCTGACCCCCAAAACCAGACCTCTGACCCCCATAACCGCAGGGCAGTTTCTCCAACCGTTTGGTGGTACTTTGTCATGCTAATACACCCAATATTTGGACTTTAATTTTTAATTTTTTGCACTAATGTCCTTCAGGAATCCCATGGCTTTTTCTGTAGATGGATCCCCTCTTTAGAAAAATTTGAAAGCACCCCTAAGCACTGGACCTTCAAATAAGTTCAGCGGTTAAGAATCTCTGACCAGCCCAAATCATACCCAGCCCTGCATGTCCAACTAAAACCTAATTTTCTCAGTGAAACAGGGCCTGCTCCCCTCATTTAATATTGTATCCTTTTTTTCCTCTCGGAAAATATATGTGATCTGTTTTGCTTTTGGTACAACACCAGATGATTTTTAGACTCTTAGATTTTCAATGTATGTAAACCTCTCAACTTTGCAAGTGTGGTATTTTTAGTACTGAATTTGATTGTAACCTTTCAAAGAGTAAGTTCATTCTTCATACTTATCCTTCCATCACCGCAGATTTTATATGTATATATGATATATAAAATATAATATATAATATATAATATAATATATGATATATGGTATGAAGAGAGCTCGTGTAAGAATTGCCTAAAACCTCTCTGGAAGATAATAGCAGCTATTACTATTTTTCTTCTTAATGCTATTAATTTCTGCCAAAATACTTTGAACAGAAAATAATTTGTGCTTCCTGCCTGAGCATGGAATAGTAATAGGGATTATTTTTCTCACCTGTTCTGAGTCCATCATGAGGTGAACTGTAGGCGTGAAAACAATGAAAATGAAAAGGCAGTGCAGGGGCTCGCGCATAACAGCAGCGCCCTCTCCGTAGGTTTCTTTTTGATTCTCAGCTCCTTACAGATTTTTTGGGAGATATGTACCAGGTACTTACCCTCTGAGAGTTTTTACACTCATTTAAAGAAAATAAAGCAAAGAAAAGTATCCTTGTATTTCTTGAGATTGCATCATCTTCTGAAACGCTGTAGTTTTTATAACTCCCTGGAGACCCAAAGATACTTGTATCAACTTTCAAGAATTCTCAGATATTCTGAGGCACACTCTCAACCACCTAAGAAAGCCTCATAGCTTCCTTTACAAAATGTTTTACTCCTGAGTTACTCACTTCCAAATAGTCTCTACTAGTCCAGAGTAGCTGTCTGCCATGACTGTTTCTTCTCTCTCTCTCTTTTCCCCTTTCCCTACCTTCAAATAAATTGTGTCTTTTGTTTAAAAAAACCCAAACAAACAACAACAAAAAGTGTTTTACCCCCATCTTGGTGTTTGTGGGATTCATTCGAATCAGGGGCCTGCTTCTTGCCAAAGTGTATTATTCGCTGTCAACTTTGATCAAGTATTTTCACTCCAGTGATTTGTTTTTCTTTGGAAAATTTGAGAGTTGACAAATTTATCTGTTCTTATTCCAACTTTAACATGCTATATTAATTCCATTTTTTATGGATGAAAAAACTGACCCTTTAACTGAGGCTGTAGAGAGGTGGAAATTTATGGGTTTAACAAACAAAGCTCAACTATTGTGATTGTGAACTTATCACCTTCTTTCCCTGCAGCTACCATATGGAACCAAATAATGAGTCACAGTTTTTCTTAAATTTAAATTAATTTTGAGTTGATTTTGAGGATTTGAAAAATTCTGCAGGGGTCTTAACGTCTGTTCAGTACTACTTGCGAAATCTTAGGCAAGTGACTGAATATTTATGATTGAGTTTCGTTGTCTACAAATTGTAAGTAATACCAGAGCCTGCTTTAAAGGGTTTTGAGGAATGTAAGAATTAATATAGCTAAAGAAATTGGGCTGTAATCATAGTATTTACTATATCTTTCATGTTTGCATTGGATTTTGGTCCATATTTTCCCAGTGGGTGGAAATTCTATTCTTATATTGAACCTACAAAGCATCAAATCTGGTTTGATGGCAGTTTTTTTTTTTCCCTTCATACACACACACGCGCGTGCACACACACACGCGCGTGCACACACACACACACATTGTATATATGTATGTATGCATATATGTCGTTGTGCAGTAATACTTTTTTTTGGTTAATAAGTTAACCAAGAACTTCTATTTTTTAATTTTTATGTATTTATTTTTTTTGAGACAGGGTCTCACTATATAATTTGGGCTGTCCTTGAACTCACTATGCACCTCAGGCTTGTCCTGATCCCCCAACAATCTTCCTGCCTCATCCTCCCTAGTGTTAGGATTACAGGCATGCGGCACTATCCTCGTCAAGAACCAAGGATTTCTGATTCTTTTTTTTTTTCTTCTCTAGTTTTTTATCTTTAAAAGCTTATATTGTAAGACAATTTGCATATACTTTAAGTATGTTATTTATTATTAATTTTAGTACCAGTTGACATGATTTTTGATAGGATAAATTTTTCTTTCAATTTAGCCCATCTGGCTTATTAATGAGAGAAGGTGACTGTCCATCAGAATTAACCTAAGACTGATTGAGGGCACATTTCATTGCTAAAACTGGGACTCTTCCTTGATAAAACTAGGATGAGTTGACCACCTTAGAAGGGGACTGCCTATATTTAAAAGGAATAAGTTAAATTTGTCCTACTAATCTCAACAACAATGTAGAAATACGTGGATGTTTCCATATACTTTTATTTGAAAGTGACTTTGTAAAGAAAAAAGAGAGATACTACTGTTTTCAAAATGAGGTTACTTATTGCTAGGTATTTGGCAGAACTTGGCCCTAAAATGATAACCTATCTGATCACTTAACACATCAGAATTTTGTATTATATTTTCAAATTATATATTCGAACCATTGAAATGCTTATGTAATGGGAATTAAAACTTGAAGATTCTTTGACACTAGAATTTAAAGATGTTTCAGTATTAACAAATGTTTAAATGTAAATTTTAGTTCAAAACCTGTTAAGAGGTATAATCACAAATGGCTAGCATCAGGATTTTTTTGTTTTGTTTTGTTTTGTTTTTGGAGACAGAGTCTTGCTATGTAGTTCAGGCTGACCTTGAACTCACTATGTAACCCAGGCTGGCCTTGAACTCACAGCAATCCTTCTGCCTCAGCCTCCCAAGTACTGGGATTACAGGCATGCGCCACCACCGCTGGCCAGGAAATTTTCATCACAATCAACCATTTGTGTGTGTGTTTGGTGCTGGGGATTAAACCCAGGGCCTACACATGCTAGCCAAGCACACTACTACTGGGCTACATCCCTGGCCCGAAAATGAATGAAATGAAAGTCACAAGAAAGCATATTTTTAAAGGTGATAGTTACTAGTCATGAGACATTGAAAGAAATCAGATCTTTAACAGGTATTCATGTTCAATTTCAGACTTTGTATATTAAAATATTAAAGATAATTTAAAAATGGTATTTTAGAAGAAAGTACCAGAGAACTGAAAGGTACTGATGAAATATTTAGAACGCAGAATATTTAACAAGGTCTCAAAATGTGTTTAGAATTATTGGATTTTTTTAAGGAAACCTTTTAAACATTTTATTTTTAAGATGTATATTGTCTTTTTTACATTTTTTCAAGCACACTGCCCCTAAATTCTGTAAAGTGATTATGTTAAGGAAAATAATTTAATATGTGGATAAAGATATATATTATAGTGATACTAAGTTTTTGATACAGTAGTTCTACAAATTTGGAAATAAGTTATTTCTTAGGAGAAAGTTCAGTTAATTGCCCCACAACAGTAAGATATATTACTTATACTTAATTTCTGTTTGAAATGGAATTTATATAATAAGCAAAATTTAGTTGTAAAATATTTCAGATGTAAAATTTAATAGAATAACACTGAGAAGAAATGTACTAAAAGCTTTGATTTTCTCAGGAAGTACATGAGATTGTAGGTAAAAATTATGTTAAATTAACACTATTGTGTACTTTCTGCATTTTCCATAATGTGTTTTTATGACTTGTTTTAATCAATCTATATTTATATTTATTTTTATTTATAAAAGTAAGTATAACTTTTTCAGTTGATTGTGATGAGTAAATATTTGGGACATCAGTTTATCATACTGTATTAAATTTTGGAACAAAACTTGAAATTTTCTTTCCACTTCTAGATTTCATAATTTTGTAATGTGAAACTGTATAAATAAAATGCTATTTCCTGTTTTCATTGAGGAGGGTATTTTTACAAGTAGAGTATACATTGACTGTGTAAATTTTTTGTCTCTTAAAAACATGATCCTATTAACTACTGTTACGGTTCTCTTAATACTTAGGTAGAAAGCCCGTTTAGAATGGTTATTACCAAATCATACCATGGAATCTGGCCCGCATTATCTGAGATGCTGCCTCAGATCCATCATACATATCTGTTGGACGTCAGGGAAATTATTTAACTTTGCCATGTCCCAACTTTTTCATCTATAAAATGGGGCTAACAATATTGCAGTTAATTTTTGTGAATGTTAAAATGAGCTAATATATTTAAAACCTTTAGAAAAATGATGTGATTCGTTTTAAATGGTGTATCACTTTTTGCTAGTATTAGTTAATAGCAGCAGCAGGAGCTGGTATATCAAAAAATGTTGCAGGACTGGGGTACAGCTTAGTGACACCCTGGATCCCTGTCCAGCACCACCTGCCACGGGACAGTTTTGGAGAACTCAGTAACACTGTAGGAAGTTCATCCCTTACTCCAGTGGTTCTCAAGCTTTGGTATCCATTAAAATCAGTGTGTAAAATCACTGTGAAGTACATGCACAGAAATTAGGATTGCATATGCAGGGACCAATTACCTACATTTTTAAGTGCATTCCAGGTTTTTCTAACGCAGAACAATAAACAATCTATAGAAATGAGAAAAAGTATGGAGTCATTACTATGAGAATTACCAAGGGCTGGGGATTTAGCTCAGTGGTTAGAGTGCCTCCCTTGCAAGCACAAGGCCCTGAGTTCGATACCCAGCACTCAAAAAAAAAAAAAAAAGAAAAAAAGGCATCTTTGGGGGCTGGGGATTTAGCTCAGTGATTAGAGTGCTTGCAAGCACAAGGCCCTGAATTCAATCCCTGGCACCACACACAAAAAAAAAAATTACCACACATTCAGAAACAGTTTTGATGTATATTTAATATTTACATTTTTAAAGAGCTCACCTACTCAGTGGGTTATCATTCTAGTTTACTATGTTTGTGCCTTACAGTTTTGGGAGTTTTATTTTAAAGAGACTGTATTTGCCTCTGAAAATATGCATGCCGTTTTATGCACATACGTAGTAAACAAAATACTTATTTCAAGAAAAGTATTCTTTTTTGAAAGATCATACTATATAAATATTGTCATAAAATTAATAATGTATATTTACAAAAGAAAAACCAGTAACAACAACCTTATACTACATCTCTATGTCACTTCTAGTTTCAACGGTAACAGAAAAATGGAGGAAAACCAATTATATTGATATATTCTAACATTTCTTACAGGCAAAGAAGAAATTATGTTTCAAGAGTGCAATTGGAGTTTAATTCATTATTATTAAGGATTTAAGAATTACTCAAAAATAGTCAAATATGAAATGAAAAATAATTTAAGGGTTAAAAAATTGATTTCCCCTGAGTGACGTTGACCAAGAATTAGCTCATAATGGCAGAGAAGATAAGTAAAATCATTAGGTTTGTTTCCTTGCTAGAGAGAAGCGGTAACTGATACCTGTTAATCATAACCGAGATGCTCTGCTTCGGGGTTGTGACCCCTCTTGACTTAGTCTCAAGCAGGCCTTCCTTCCACCCTTCCAGGAAAGCTTGTTTTTGGCAAAGCATTTGCTTTCACTCATTTTGTTTTACATGCAGTTTTGCATGCACTGTTCACCCAGATCTGTCTGCTGCTTGCTCGTATGTGCCCACATGCACTTAATCGTGGTCTAAGAGGTGTGTTAGGGTTGGGGTTGTTTACATTTTATATGTACGTACAGTGTCACTTGTATGTCATTATATGAACTTTGCATTATGAATATGAAAAAAGAAAGAGAAAGTACTACTAACTTTATTTTTGGTTTTGCCCTTTGTATTGGCAGTATCTAGCACAGACATGGTGCGGTGTGGGCATGGAGTACGGATTTGTTGAGTGAACAAATGCTGAGGAGTTAGATACTATGTAGGTGTCTGTGTCCTTAGAACTATTTTTAAAGAGTGGCCGCTACTTTGAATGGGCTCCTTTACCTGGTGGGTTTCTGCTTCCTAAGAGTAGCATAGCTTCCTTTCCTTTCTCTGCAGCTGTTCAGAGGGAACACAGAGCGTCTACAAAGATGGATGCTCGTCTACACCATGTTTTAGCAATGGGCAGATATATGTATCTTGCCTGCCACTCTCTTCTCCAAATAGGACTTATCACTCATCAAACAATTGCTTATTGAGGATCTAAGAGTGTTCGGTGCTATTCTAGGCATTGGGAATGTAGAAGTATTCTGGTTATGATCCACATATTTATTAACTAAACTCAAGCATGTCAACATTATAAATACTTTCTAAACAAAATTGATTTCATGACCTTTTCCCTTCAAAATTAGGAAACCATTCTCAAAAGAAAGGTTAAAAGTATTGCATTTCTTTTAAAATTGCATTTAAAATACAGAATAACGAATGCATATAGACATCATATTAACTCTAATTGAAAGGTTATTAAAAGTGGCATTTTTTTTATTTTTGGTTCTTACCTCTTTGCTCAAAATTGTGCATGCTGATATTTTTATTTATGGTTGATTTTCCCCGTTAGATTAACTATGTGTAACTTTTTTTGAAATAAATAATGATTTACTTGTTTAATATTATTTGTACTTCAGTATTTACTATTAAAATTTGAGCTTTAATTAATATTTGGAATGCCTTTTAAATTTCTCTATCTTGTATTTCAAATGATTAGATTTCCAGTACCCTTTATTCATATACGGAATCTATATGAGCAAAAAACCAAGATATAATGAAAGAAAAATAGGGAAGACAAAAAGAAGGGAAGGACTACAATTAGTTTGCTAATGTGTAAAAGACTTTATTCAGAACAGGTTTATGTCAAAAGTACTGACTAAATTTTTAAAGTGAGTGACGTTGACTGCATTCCTATAGGGATTTCTCAGTAATCCTTTAAAAGGTTATTTTAAGTATTTTGTTTTCCAAAAGTGTAATTGTCTTCAGACAATGACATACTCTTACCTTGCAGACATTAACGACTCACCTTGAAAGAATCAAGAGTTCTTTAAATATGACATGGTAAGACTACCTGTTTCAGAAACTAAGTTGAAAGCTTTCTTTTTAGTCTTGTAATTGGCTTTAGGTTATTGACTCTTAGCAAACGATATTGATAATATACAAATTCTATGAAACTCTTTAGTAGGGTAACTCTTTAGTAAAATAAGAAAATATTGTTTTATAGAATAATTTTTGAAACTTTCCTTATGGTTAAAGAATTATAATACATTGGTACTTGTTTTTATTTTTATTTATTTATTTATTTATTTATTTATTTATTTATTTATTTTTTTTGTGGTGCTGAGGATCGAACTCAGGCCCTTGTGCTTGCAAGGCAAGCACTCTAATCACTGAGCTAAATCCCCAGCCCCAGTACTTGTTTTTATATGCTTTAATTTTATTACTTAAAGGCGTGTTTTGTATAGGGAAGTTTAAAGCGAGGACAGAGGAGGTTTGGTAAACAAAGTTTATTTTATACAGTTTTAAGAGTATTTTTGATTTTCTACTTTTGCTATGGAAGTCAGCTCGTGTTCTCAATATTAAGATTATTTTTTAACTCTCTGCTATTTCTGTATTAATATCAAAAACAAAATGTAGATTGATATTGACTGTAATAGTGTGTAATTTGTCCTAACGTATAGAAAAATCCAAGACTATGACTAACTACATTTTCATAAAAATTAAAAAAAAGCATAGAACTATGCCAGTGCTATTTCTTACAATTCCAAATATTGTCCACAATCTTTTGTCAGTGAAAATGTCAAATGCCTAGTTGATTAAACCAGTTGAAGCTATTGTATTTTGTAATATAACATATATTATATTGTCAGATACTTTGGTCCGTTAGAATAGGCGATTGGGATACATTATTACAAACTCTATCTATACTCTGGGTATTCATGGCAGTTTTTTGTTTGTAATGAGAAGAAAATGAGATATAATATGACTATTCAGCCCATAATATTTTAGAACCACTACTACTGTCTGTTCATTTTGAAAATATGTATCTCAACAGTCAGTGGATGTATATTCAGAATATTTTATGCAAAGAACAGCGGTGTTTTATGATAACTAACTTTAGTTAAACTGTGACACTTAGGTAAAACAGTAAGTTAGTTGTGCTAATAACTCTGATTTTGTTTTATTTTATTTTTCTTCTCTCCTTTTGAAAGGTACAGTAATTTGCAGGAATTATGCCAGAACCTGCCAAGAACTCTGTAAACTGAAAATTATTTTGAGTTGAATTCTTAACTAAAGCTAGGAACTGAGCTTAGTTTGTAACAATTCTTATAAATCTGGGTGGGGGTAATGTCTTTATAATAAGAATCCTAATGTAATTCAAGCAGTTGGTATGTAGGGGAGAATCATAAAATCAAATAGACATGTTTATGCTACCTCCGAATTCTAGATTAATGGCTCCAACCCTTTGGTCAATGTAACATTATTTTATGCGTCAGGAATTATGTTGACCTGTAATAGAGGTATTTTTTTATCCCCTTTTTCACGGATGAAGAATTTAGCATTCGGAGCGATTAAGCATTTTATCTAAGTTCAAAAGCTAATAAATACTATATTTGAATCCAGACCATCTGAACCCAGTCTTTAGTTTTACTTACTTTCCCGAAATATGCTAGGGGACTTTTTTCTCTCTCCTTATCCTTTCTTCTGATGCAATTCTTTCTACTATTGTGTTTCCTTGAATGGTTCTTATTTTTAAATATCATAGTTGCTAATATTTTTGTCTTTCTTGGAAAGCTTCAGGCTGTTAAGATCAGCGATTTTCTTCCATATTTCTTTGCTTTTCTAATACTTAGCACAATTAATCATAGAATATAGTCCTTTTAATACAATATAAGAACAATATACAAAGGGATTGATGTCGCTGAGAAATTAGACTTAAGATATATGAAGATTTTTGTTTGGCATTTTACGGAAAGCAAAATCCTCTTGTTTGCATGTTAACTGGGAAATTTACTAAAGGGCAAATAGAGAGAATGAGCTCAGCTAGCAAACTACCTTCCAATTTATTTACAGCTCAGGGTGAAATCTTGCCTGACTGGACTCAGCTGAGGCAATTCTTGTAGTTAATGCCCCACTAGTCCCTTTTTTTTGGTGTCCACATTATTAAAATGGGGGAGCAGGCAAAACTGTTTCTAAAATATAGCTTATGCTGTCGTTTTTCACAGGGACACAGCTATATGATAAGAGGTTATATAGATATTTTATAAAAACAATAGTCATTCACTTTTGGAATTTCATTTTGGACAATTTTGGCCATCATAGATGATACCTTCTACCAGTAACACTAAGTTAATTATTGGGATTATCTAAACTGTTTGGTTAGAAAAGGTTTCCATTTTTGTTCTAAATAGTTTTCTTTAGGTAAAGACTATAGTAAAGAAGTTAAGATAAAATAATTGAGGAAAATGCTATTCATCATGTAATTCTTTTAACACATTCTGCTTTCCATGTATTTCCTTACCATACATAATTTCAGGTGAAATTAATTTTCTTTACTATTTATGCTTACTTCACCAATAGTAAGTGTGTTTGGGAAATGTGTATACCTGCAAGGGGCTACATAAACCTACTCCCTACAGAGTGGGTAATTAATGGTGCTACTTTCTTATCTTTAACAAATACCTTCTTGCTGGATGAAATTCTGACAAGAAAATTACAGGATTGGTGGTTGTGGTAAGCTGCATGTTAATAATTGGTTGCCATTCTGCTTCTTAAAATGTAAATGGAACATAAGTAAAAATGTTAAGAAGGACATCTTCTTTAAAATTATATTCTTTTACAAATACGAATGTGTTTTCAAGGTCATTATATACATCTATGCCCCCACCTTGGACAGCTGGCACCAAATTGTCTACTAATACTCATTGTGCATTTGCCAGCTACTCATTGAATTTGTTCCTCTTGCGTGATCTTAGCAATTTTAGAGTTTTTGTGATAATGCCTTAATATGATATCTGATGCAGATGAACATTTTAATCATTATCAATTTGGATCCTAACAAGACTTCTAAAATAAAATACTGTTTTCCCCAGTCTACTGAAAAATAAGACTCAAAAACCTAACTGAACAAAACCCTAATTCTTAGCCAAAGATTAGTGCCATGCTAGACAAAAGAATAAAACCATCTTGACGAAAAAAAGATTTTATATGATTATATACACATATATAAGTATAGGTAAAGCTTCACAGAGTATTAATAAGATTGATCTCTTAAATGGTTACTTTTGTGTTCCTAGTAGAAGTGATGTCTCCATGCAGGGAACAGTTTACATCCAGCTAGGAGTTTGGTTTCCTCATTAGACTCTCATGTGACTTTGATTTATTTCCTTGAAATAGTTAGCACTTACATGTATGTCTTTTTCCAGCTGTGGTTGTGTAAATATTTAAATATTTCAGTCGCTGTGTTTATATTTTATCTTCCAACTGAGCAGTTGTTGAAGGAATCCTGCCCTGCCCTTTTCTGTGATGCTGGTCTTGCCCGAAGTCTGTGGAGTTATATTCCCAAGATTCTACCAGGATTCTTGCTAAGGACAGTTGACACTATCATCCTAGAGCCTGTTAGGAACACATTCCATTATCCCTCTTTCTTTTACTCTCTCTTCTTAACTTTTAAGTTTCCTATGAAGAGTGTGGTTGAAACCTGGAAGTTGCTTTTGGAAACTGTATATAAAACATGTATCTTATTACATAAAACATATACAAATTAACATTAACTAGAATGAATATTGGTAGGCGGCTTATAGAAACTCAGAATTGATAATTGGAGAAAGATTCTTATATATAACTAATGAAGAATATTATATACAGAGATGAAACTGTGACAGAGGGAAGGAAGGTGGGCAGCATTTGAGGGAGGAAAATTGCAAACACTCATATGTGGTACTTCTGAGTCTTTCTTCTGCGATCCTGAGATTCATATATGCTCTTCCCTACTGGGTCTTAATGTAACTCTCTCGGAGACTTCCTTTAAGGGTTGTGGGTACAGCTCAGTGGTAGAGTGTGCCCTTAATATGTGATGCCCTTGGGCCAGTCCCTGGCACACACAAAAAAATATTTCTGAGAAAGTGAATCATAGTTATTATAAGTTGAATAGCTTTTTCAACTTACAGGTAGAAGTTGGGTGACTTTTTCCTGAAATATGTTGGGAGAACAAAGTTTGGAACCAGTGCTATTTAGTTTCAATCATAGAAGTATTTAAAGCTGACCACGTAAGATACTTAATCAACAATACATTCTCATATTTAGAGAAGATAACATAGTGCAAGAAAAGCTTTATAGTCCTCCTTACTCATCATCAAGTTTTTTTATTGACTTAAGTGACTCTGAAATCATTTGGTTTATAAGTAGATATTCTGTGCAGGAGGAAATAATGACAGATCTGTTCATATTTGAATGCTTCTTGATGTTTTTATTGCCTGTACTTTATATTATTAATTTTTTGTAGGTGAAATTTGAGACAGGGTCTTGCTATGTAGTTCAGACTGGCCTTGAACTCACTATGGAATCCTGGCTGGTCTAAATCTCATGAGGAGCTTCCTGCTTCAGCCTCCAGTGTGCTGGGGTTACAGGTGTGCACCACCATTCCTGGCTCATCTATACTTTAAAAAATAAGTAATCAGTGCTGGTGATATAGTTTAAGTGGTAGAGCGCTTGCCTAGCAAGTGCCAGGCCCTGAGTTTGATCCCCAGCACACACACACACACACAAAAGTAATCAGAATGAATGCTTTGACATTGAAAGTAAGAATGCACATATCATGTTTGTCTATGGATTTTAACTAGTTAATTCTAGCAGTGTTGATGAAATAGTTGGAAAGAGCAAGAGCTTGGATTTGTCTAGGATTGAATTCCAGCACTGCCATCTCTCAGCTGAATGACAGCTGAGATCTCAGTTCCCCATATGGACACCAGATACTACAACACCCACCTCGTAAAGATGTTGTTGTGAGAAGGGAGATGATGGATAATCACTAGTGGTTTTCTTTTCAATCCCTTTCAATCCTGCTTATACTTGATTACAGAGACTAATTTATTGTAGTTATTATAAAGATGATGATTACCAGTTATGGTTTATATTATTGAAATGGACCAATCGCTCTTCGTAAATATGACTTTTCAGATATTGGAAAGTCCCTTCATTCCTGAAGGTTATATATTATGAGAAATGAGATATTTCTATGTTTTTATTATATAGAAAGTTATTGGTTCTACTACAGTCAAATAATTTTTTCTGCTAAACTTATTTTCTCTCTTCAGATCATTATATACTTAATGAAAGTGTGTGTTTTCTCTTCAAATATGTTTCTCAGAATCAAAGTTCAGTGGAATATCCTGTAAAAAGAGTAGAAATAGTTCAATGGCTAACTACATTTAGGAAATGTTGCATATTGCATTCCCTTTCTGGCAGGTCGTAATGTATGTTAGCAAGACTAAAGACTCTGAGGACTCAGCCTTGCTTTAGCTATACTATTAACAATCTGAGGAAAAAGTATCCCACAGAGCATTTTTGAGAATTTAGCCATTAATATTATGGAAAGCATTTTTATTGCTGAATCTTTTCCTGAACGCTGCTGTACAAACATCATGGTGAAAAAACGGGACTGAGTTCTCCTTTCCCAGCAGTCTTGCTGGCTGTGGTCCAGCTGTGTGGAACTGCAGGGTAGGGCAGAGGGAGTCAGCATCAGTGCTGCACTTTCCTGCAGCCTGGGTGATCTCCGGGTTCTGTGACTGTAGCTTCCTCTGCGCCCTCTCCCTAGACAGTTTTATTCTTTCCCATGGTTTTAATCTCCATCTCTGTTCTAATCCACAGCTCCAGCTGAGATTTCTTTTCTGAGGTCAGATTTGGATATACAGCTGTCAACTTGTCTCTAAGTACCCAAACTCTCAGTGTCTCAGGCTGAGTAAACATCGCTTCTGCCCTTCTTCCTTTCACCAAACCTCACTCTTATCCCCTACCGTCGTGAGACTGTTGTTCACACATTGGTGAGATCCGAAATGTACAGTCTTATCCTCTCTTTCTCCCTATGTTGTGCACCTTCATTTCCCATCCTTCAAACTGCTAAGGAGTAGGTTCTGTTGATTTTGTGACTTAGTAGCTTTAGATTTTTCTCTACTTTCTGTCTGCCAGTGTCTCGGTACAAGTTAACCAGATTTATTGCCTGAAGGGTGCAAAAGTGCCTTACCTAATCTCCTGTACTTAGCCTGCTGTGTCCAGCTGCAGAGTACCAATAGTGAGCTCTTTAAAATCAGACTTGATTATGCTGATCCCTTACTTAAAGGGTTGTTTAAGTGGTTTCCTGTTTTCTTGAGCTAGGTTGCAGAACTCAGGCTGGATGTACAAAATCCATCACATAATTTATTTTAGCTATATTTTCAGGCTTATGTTTCCCAATGTTCTTTATACAAAGGGCATAAAAATGCATCTGCATGTCCAATAAGTGTACCATAAACAGTTGTAGCCTTTGGGTGAAATCAGCTCCTGCCTTTTCCCCTGACTCTTTCAAGGTTCATTTTAAGTTCCTTGACTGTAGGTGCCCTGCTGACGTCCCAGGATCTTAGGTGCCCTTTCTTTGTGTCCTCCTCACACTCTGTGCGCCACTATTTCCTTTCAGACTTCCAGAAATTTAAAATAAAATGTTTTCGTTAAACCTAGACCATCTTATTAGTTAATCCTCATTAGCAACCATTGTTCATAATTACAGTCATGGTAAAGACCAATAACATATAATAATGCTTTACTTCCTAAAATTTTATTGCATTGATAATAAAAGTCAGTCTGAATTTCCCATGACTTCAGTGTGGCCTTTGTGAGAGACTGTGAATTTCAAATGGTCATCCTCTTCCTCATATTGCTGGTTTATTCCCCCTTAGGAGTCTGGTTTTACTTAAAATGTTTATGTGTACCATGCGCTAAACTAATTTCTCAGTATTTCTGACTGTGAAACTATTATTTGGTGTGTCAGGTTATAATTTTTTGTTTCATAGACGTTATAAACAAATAAGAAAACGTTACTGTCATTATTCAGTCATTTCACTGAGAGAAAATATTGATTACAGTGGTTATGACTTAGATACTGATGTAATTAAGTCCCATGTTGAATTTATAGTTTATTTACATGGACTAGAATGCACAGTGACTACAAATTTAGAAGATAAAGTCTTTTAAAGTCTTGTCTAGAATGTACAATTCTTATGCTTCAGTTCATTCTGCCCAGTTAAGTCTTTCTTGTTAGCACGTCATCCATATTTTTATTTATGCAACACATATTTGCTGAGAACTTTGTCAGGTACAAGGGAAACAACTCTGAGCAAAATCAGAACCACAGATTTCGCAGACTAGTGGGAAAGAGACAATATTTAAAACATTGGACACATAAATTTAAACAGTAATTTTGATAATTCTTGCCAAAGATAGTTGTGTACTGCTATTTAGGTTTACAAAAGTGGAATTTAATTTCGTGGAAGCAGTCAGGAAGAGCAGAGATTTGGAAGAAAGGTGAAGATGAACGAGGATTTTTGCTACTGGTCCTGTAGTAGACATGCGCGGAGGGGCAGGAAGATGCGGCATGTTTGCGGATGTGACAGACGGCTGTCAGGAGAGCATGCGCAGGGAAGGAACAGGAACCGGCTGGTTCTTGTGGTTCGTTTTAGGATATCAGAGCGATGACTTTATTGAAAGAACCTCTGAAGTAGAGGAGAGCCCAAATTGTATTTGCTTTTCAAAGCCTTCCTCAGGCTATATTGACATAAGAATTGTAGAGACTTTTTTTTAAACCCTTATAGGAAGGGGGATAGTGGTTGAACCGGGGTGACAGCTGGCCATGGCAATGGGGACCAGTAGATTGGATTGAGGAGAACTGGGGGTGCCTTGGAGGACAGAAAGGTGTGAGGAAGACTAATTTCATTGAGACTAGAAGACTAATGTGAGAGCCCACTTTGGGGCTCCCGCAAGCTTGGGGGCCTCAATTTGAGAAATACACACATTTACTCTATGCAAAGCAGAAATAAGGTAGGAATATTTGAAAATATGAAGCATGAGCACAGTTAGACTATAATCTTATTGGAAAAAATAAAGTACAAAGAATACATATAAGCGACATTTGTATGTGACGCTTCCTTTATTTGGTGGCACATAAGTTTCAGAATGCGGCTCCTCATTCAGTTTTCTCTTCCACTTAATATTATGTGTAATAATTCAAACTCAATCAATTAACATTTCTTCTTCGAAGTGATTGGAACATAATAATGAAATTAAATAATTAAACCTGGGGAAAGTGCATAGACATATATGGCTTTATTTAGGAAGCGATAACAGTTTGGGTAAAAAGGTTTCATTATATTTGAGTATAAATGTTCATGATTATGTAGCATGTTTTGTTAAAGTGTTAATTTTGCTGGTTAAAAGGAGGTTCGAGGAAGCTGTGCCAGTATTTTTAATACACGGGGATAGTCCTCGAATGCGTCCCTCCGCAAACACAGACCCGGCGCGTGGCGTAGAAGTGCTGGAAGGATTTGTAGAGCAGGCTTTTGAGCAGCAGACAAGATTTGTACATGCAAAGTTTAAGCGGAGAATTTTCTAAGCGGAGGAGTCCAGAGGATTCGGCCTTGAAAGGCACAGTCAAGGTGGACAGGCAGGAGCAGAGAGTAAATGGGGCAGGAGGAGTAGGGCAGTATCAGCGTTCTTGCATTGGTGTTAAAGCTTTTGCTTTTGCTCCACCACTTTCTCTTTTCAAGTGATATATGAAGGTATTCTGTCAATTTTTCTGCAGGCTCCCGTCTTCGGCAGGAAGATTTTCCACCGCGCATTGTTGAACACCCCTCAGACCTAATTGTCTCCAAAGGAGAGCCTGCAACTTTGAACTGCAAGGCCGAAGGCCGCCCCACCCCCACGATCGAGTGGTACAAGGCTGGGGAGAGAGTGGAGACCGACAAAGATGACCCTCGCTCACACCGGATGTTGCTGCCCAGCGGATCTTTATTTTTCTTGCGTATAGTACACGGACGAAAAAGCAGGCCGGATGAAGGGGTCTACGTCTGTGTAGCAAGGAATTACCTTGGAGAGGCGGTGAGCCACAACGCGTCGCTGGAGGTAGCTAGTAAGTAAAATGGGCTTTCTGTATTGGGCTGGGGAGTGGCGGACGATGGCAGTGAAGAAGTGAACATGTATCAAAGGACTTAGCTGAAAACAATCTGCAGTATTTTATGTGACAGCCTAGTATTAGAATTTTCTTAATTTCTCTTACTAGCTGGTTATTCAAGCTAAACTCAGGTTTATACATAGTTGTTGAACTATATGTCTTTTGATTTGGAGCCATTTTCTGTTGAATGTTTTCACAGAAATTGTTTTATTCTCCTCCTTTTTTGCTGCTAAATAGTTTGGATGCAAGGATTTTTCTGTAAACAGAATGGTGCGGGATATTCTTAATTAGCCTTCATGAAGAGAAGTACTTTTAACCTGTAGTGTAAGGTATGGTTATAAACTGTTCCGAATTCTTGGAAAAGTATTAAATATCTATTAAGGCTTTATCCAGAAGAGCGAGTGTTTATATGCTTCCTGCTTGGCAACCTGGGGTGAAAATAGGTGTGTGCGGTCGGTCTTCACGTAGTTCATGGTTCACTTTACTTACACAAACACAACATGTAGCTCATTTGAAATTATCTCAGGATGGATTTGTTGGTTGATGAGTCTTTTGTTACACGCGGAGTCTAGACATCTATTTTATTTGAATAAGAATTAGATTTCTCTTATTTTCTATCCATATTCAGGAGGAAATCAAAATGTTTTGTTCCCTTCAGAGAATCCTGCTCTGTATATGTGACAGAGATCAACAAGTTTTGCCTAAGGATGCGGAAGATGAATTAGATTTAATTTATTCTAACTGTGTATAATTATGTGTGTAACTATATTCATAACTATATTTACATATGATTTTCCAAAAGGATTAATATTTGGATATGACTTATGTCCAACATTTTAATTATATAATTGATTTTCATGGTATCCAAAATTAAGCTAGAACTCGAATACATGGAAGGAGAAATAATTAGAAAATTATAGAGAGATGGATAAACATTCAGAGACAAATTATTCCAGCTCAATCATATCATTAATGTGGGATGAGGCCCAGAGAATTTCCATGATTTGATCACCCTGACAGACCTGTGGGGCATGCCATGTGGAGACAGAATGCCAAAAATATCTGATATGAGCATAAAATACAAATAAATAGAATAAAAAAAACTTTTAAGTGATGTCAAAAGTAGCCATTGATGGTTTAAAATTATTTTCTTGAAATCTGAACTTATATTTCTTGATTCACAATTGGTGCATAATGAATTAATTGACTTTTTTGTATTGCTTTGATTCTCAGTGAGGGCCTCGAAACTAAAACAGTGAAGTAGAGGAAAAGTATAATCGCAGTAGAGGCCTATTTTTCTTTCTTGTTTTAAAGCCCAGTTTAATATGTAGCCCAGGAGAGAGAGTTTAAATGTTCAACCAGTGATAAAAGAACGTATGCATTTTGATAAAGTTATCTTTCAGAGTTAGGATATTGGAACCTTTGTAACTTCTGTCATATTTCTATTTAAGCATAATTATTCTTCATGGAAGTAAAATTAAGGTAGCACAGAAGAAGTTGATATGAGAAGACTTAGACCAGCTGCAATTTTTGATAAATAAAAAACTGAAAACCAGACAGAAAATCAAAGTGATTGTTCTCTGGAAATATACTATTTTAGAAATGCAGTGTATAACAGAACTATCAAAGATTATCTCAAAGATTGTCTCCGTGTTGTTCCCTACTCTGTTCACATTCTTATCACTATAAGAATTTAAGAAAGGAAGTTACAGACTTGAATAGTCTGTAACTTGAAATGCCTGCTTTCTAAGATCTTCTTTTTCAAAACCCTTCTAGTTTTAACTCCTGATGATCAAGATACTCTTAATGCACTGGAAGGTATCTGCCTTTCCTGATCTGACTTCTGTGTAGATATTTTAGTTTCCAGTTACATTCTTTTTCTAAATTAGACATCGCATTGCCTTATGGGAGACCATTATGGGAAAAATTTTCACCACACGAGATCATTATATCCTTTTACAAGCAAAATAGTCAGATACTGAGCTTCTTCATGCATAATTCACAAATTTTAGTGTGGTGTTTATCATTGTCGCCAAAATGTCTTCTAGCTCCAGAGGAAAAGATAAAATAATTTACTGAATAGAACGGAATATGTTTAACATATTTTAACATTTAAAAATATTTGAAGATAATACTCAGTATCAATTCCTGTACTTACATAAGGAGAAAGTATTAATATTATATATTTATAAGGATAATTTGATAATAAGTATCCTTAATAGTGATAATAATTATTTGAAACCCTAAAAAAGTTTGAGTAGCATCTGCTGCTAATAATTTGATACTACTTTAACAGTAATCATCAGAAGTATGTTTCTAGTTGGATAAAATATATTATTTGGGCATACAGGTTTACGGGGGAAATTAAGTGCTCTATAATTTTAAAAAGGTTTTGTATGTTTAAAAAATTTGAAACTATTATTTTGTAAATTCATGCTTCAGTGCACTACAAATAAGTAGTAATTTAATTCACTGTATCTCAGTTATTTATTTGAGACAATTTGTAATGCTCAGGCAACCATTTTTAGGATTTTGCTATCCTGAAACCAAAATTGGCTTTCTGTATGTTACATAAACAAGGAGGAAGCAAGGTTGGGTGGTGGGAGGCACAGGTCTATTTGCTGTAAGTTAAATTTATAAAGTACTGTACTGTCATCACTTGCATTTTATTTTTCTTTTCGTGACACTATTACTACTTTAAAAAAAATGTTTTCTTAGTTTAGGTACTAGCAGTTCAACAAAAACTATTCTTATTCTCCCCAAGGATCAGACACAGGAAGACAAAGATTGCATCTAATTTCATAGTGACACTGTAGCTCCAAGTAATAGCATTAACAAAGTGTCTCGAGGCAACACAGGTTTCACAGTACAGTTGCTGGTAATGCTTTCAAAAACATCTATCTGTGTTTTGCTTGTGTTTAACCCAAGTTTTACAGCTGTAACAACAACTGCATTTCTTGGTTCCTAGTAGTTGTCAGTCTTTCTAGCTTTATAAAAAAAGTGATACGAAGTATCATTGGAAACCTTTGTTTCTGCAAAGAAATTACAATATTCGTGTCTAGTGTGCCTTTAATATTTATTTAAATTTGAATGATGCATGTACATGATTGTATTTATTATCTTTAAGATTGATTACTTTTAGTCAGATGTTGTGGCACTGACCTATAATCCTGGTACTCTGGGAAGCTGAGGCAGGAGGATTGAAAATAAAATAAAATAAATGAGCTGGGAATGTAGCCCAGTGTGAAGATCCTGGGTTCATTTGCAGATATTGGAAAAAAATAGATTGTTTTAAAAAATTTTTCATTTACATCCTCAATTATAACCAGGGTAGACTACAGTGCAGAGTATTGACCAATGGTTTGGTGCTTATCCTTGGTACTGTATAGTACAAACTATTTTCCTTGCTCTTAAAACTTTAATTTGGATGCAGTTAAACTTATACCACATAATTATAAAGTCCAATAACTGGAATAAGAAATATTTAGCAGTCTTTATTTTTAATATTTGTACCTGAAAGTTTTAGAAGTTTTCTTTTGTAAAGAAAAAGAATCTTTAATCACAGATTAAAATTTTTTTTCAATAATTAATTTTCTTTACAAGCCAAGAATGCCTTATCTTGATGAAGATATCAAATTATGTAATTTGGAAAACTTTACTGTTTCTAGGACTTTTGAGAACTCACTATGTATTTCACTCCATTTCAAATTCATCTAAAAAGGTCTCACAAGCAGTATTTTCTTTCCTACTTTGCATTAGTTTTATTTGAGAATATATAACATGATTAGGAAAATATTTTATTGATCTAGTCTCCTATACTCAACGTATCAATTAAGTTTATGTTATACCTGGCACAAATTGGTAGCACAATTCTTTAACACAATTTATATAGAAAATTCGGTCTTGGATACTTACATTAAATTCTAAGGAAAATTACTCTGAACCTTCACCCTCATGCTTTCCATTGTAGAACATGTCTCTCTCTGTCATCTGCCAAGCAGTGTACAATTAGTGCACAGCTATTTGTTACCTATGTAAACTATTTTCTTCCCTTCAGACTATGCAGACATCTGCTGCCTATCTTAGTAGGAAAATCATAGAACTGTCTTCCGAGAAAAATAAAGTTGTTCACTAATCAAAAATTATCTTTCTAGATTTTATTATCTAGAGCATTTTTATCATTATTACTTTGAGGTAAAATGATATATTTTGAAGGAATTGTTTCCACTGCTTTCCAATTATGACCTTTTGTTACTATTATAATATGCTTCTCAAAGTGATTTAGAATTTGAATCGTCCAGTTTGTCTCACTTAGGTAGAAGAAAATGAACCCACCACGTATGCCAAGTATACCATGTTTACCGTGGTACAATTGAGTATGTTTCTAAAAGCTAGTTCATGGAAGTACACTGGGGATTGAATGGTTCAGATGAAAGGAAGTGGAAATAAAATATGCCACTATGTTATAAAATTTTGAGAGAGAGAGAGAAAGAGAAGGGACTATTTATTCACTGTCATATAGCAGATCAGTGCTGGAATGGAAACTGAACTCTACCTGGGTACTTCAGTAGGAAAAGACAGAGTTTGCTGACCATAGAAATGAGTTAGAGGCGATGGCTGTTGCAGAGAATGTACTTTTCATTCTGGTAATTAATAACCGTCAAGTTATATTCTATTTTAAAACTACTCTTAGTTAAATGATAGATTATATTCTCAAGTATTTTTTACTTCTTTACTTACAAATTCATTGTTTTTCTTTGTCTGACTTAGCTATATCAAATTTCTAGAAAGAACATAGACTCAGGGCACATTATGTATTTTCTTTCCTTTACTCGCCATCATAGGTTTAAGAAGAAAATTTAATCAGCTTGTAGAGATAATTTTAATTTCTATATGTAGCCTCTAAATTCACATCCTGTTTTCTGAACACCAGAAGCAATGTGGGCTCACTGTAGAACAGTGCGTGTGGGTGTGTGCGTCTGTGTGTGTGCATGTGCATGCACCAGGATCGAGCCTGGGAGCTCATGATTCTAGGCGAGCACAGTGCCACTGAGGTGCACGCACAGCTCTGTAGAACATTTTTCAGATATGTAAATAATCTTGTAATTTCACTATCTGGAGGAGGTTGCTATAGTTGAAATTTTGGTGAATATACCTTTTAATTTTTTTTTATATTCTTCTGTATTATGAATCTGAAAGTAGATATTCTCTATTCACTCCTCTTCACTAGTCAGTTTGCCCCCACTCCCGTCTCTCTCCCTTTCTCCCTCTCTCTAAATCCCTGTGGTGTTAAGAGTCAAACTCAGGGCCTCGCGTGTGTTAGGCAAGCGCTCTACACTGAGCTACATCCTCAGCTCTCAGACTTTTCTTAGATAACTAAAAGCGGGACTGGATATGCAAGAACATGTATGTATGATATACTCAGCTGTGTCACAAAGACGACATGGAAGAGGTTAGTTCTCCAGATTAGTTGTTACAAAACAGCTGAGGCCTCCTGAATAGTATTAGACGTATAGCCGTGGGATGGATTCAGTCCGACAGTCACATAGCTAATGGTGACATATCCCAGGAGGAGTCTCGCGAGTCACATCTTTTGTTTTTTGAAAAAGTGAGTGATACTCATACATCCTGAAAAGTACTAAAATGGTTATTTCAACACTAGTTGATACTTACACAAAAAGCCCCCTGTGGCTTCCAGAATCTCAGTCCAGTATGTGGTTATTTATGAGAATTCTTGGCTTGTCTCCTTGCATCAACAGTATGTCTAAAACCTAATAAAACAAAAAGGTGGAGCCTGCTATCTCTCAAATCTTATCAGATCACCCTATCTTTGAATCATCCTAATGTACTTTTGATTTAAATAATGGAAGTCATTCTCATACATAGACTAACTTTTAGAATCAGTTGTATTTATTTAAAAACTTTTCTTTCAGGGCCACGTTTATTCACTGTGAAAGTTCTATGAACATTTTGAATGTAAACAATTTCAATTAATACATGTATCATTATTTATCACTGGAAACTTTTTCATTCATACTTGTTTAACTTAGATTTGTGAAGTTTGGGATAAAGCAGTGTTGAATATCTTTAGAGGATAAAATTTTTCTATTTCACGATGGGCGTGGTGGTGCATGCTTGTAATCTCAGCATTCCAGAGGCTGAGGCAGGAGAATTGCTGTGAGTTGGAAGTCAGCCAAGGCTATGCAGTTAGACCCTATCTCCAAAAAATAAAATAAAATTGTCTCTTTGTTACACAATATGGACGACATTTTAAAATGTTGTAGATCAGTAATTATTACAATTTATATATTTATTTTAATTTATGCATTTATCGTAACTATTAAATTACAATAAAATGTGAAACATACTAAAATAGAGCTTATCTTAAAAAAAAAAACCTTGTCTAAATAATTCTTTCCAGGCCTTCTATTTAATGCTAGCTATTCAGTGGTAAACCAAAAAGAAATGGTTGCTGCCTTCATGGAAACTACGGTGTAGTTGGTTGGAAGAGAGGAGGGTAGACTGAAAATAAGCTACTGACCGTCAAATAAATTCTTTATGCTCGATTGTGACAAATGCCAGGAAGGAATAAGATCGGAGCTGAGAGCCGAATTGCGTGTGGATATTACCAAGGTGAAGAGCAAAATTTAAAACATTTCAGGCTAAACGAACAGCGCATCTCAAAGGCTGTGAAAAAGAGATGGCCTTAGACATATTTGAGAAAACGAATGCTGATAAATACGACATGTGAGTGATGGAAATGGCTAGGGAGGTAGGTGGTGAGGGTTCGATCCCGCCAGCCCCGTAACGGTATCCAGGACGTCTGTGCTGTGTTCAGTGCAAAGCTGGAGCGGAAGCCATGAAGATTTTTAGGCAATGGTGGAGGTAACTTGATCTGATTTACCTCTTAAAACCTCAGGCATGTAGTACCTGAGTATTACATATGTAGAGAAAGAGCTGGAGGAGATCAGTTAGAAGGCTTTTGCAAGTATTTCAGCAGAAGCGTTGAAGTTTGGAGCTGCTGGTAGTGATGGGGATGAAGAGAAAAGGGAGGGTTACATTCGGGGATTGAAGATTTGGCTGAACTTTAGAGGGTGAGATAGAAGTTGAGATTTTGCAAGAGAAGCAATTATTGGTGATGACAAGGTAGTGATCAAGTCTATGAATATGTAAGTAGACCTGGCAGTTTGGATTAGAATTTGTGAGCTTTGAATGGTTTGTCGTGGTTCAGTCTGCTCCAGCCCCCCACAGGCCCAAGAAATCCCACCTTCACACGTTCCCTCGCCTGCAATGCTGCGCTTTTTCCCTCCCGCCGGTCACTACCTTACAGTCAGCCGAGGGATCTGTTCCTCTGAAATCCTACTGTGACCAGTGTGCCGCTGTCCCAGAGCCCTGCTTGTCTTGTTGTGCTTAGCGGCTGTGCTCGTGTGGCCCCCAGGACTCTCCTCCAGGATGCTGCCTGTGATTGCAGCCTTCATTCTTACATGCTGTGTCTCTAGCATCATTTCACACACATTTTAAATGAGGCAATATAACATGCCACATAAAAATGTTTTATTTCATGTGCGATGAGCATCGTAGTGCCACTTCAAGGAGCACCTTAGTCTACTCATTGCACTCATTCTGAGCCAGTTTCTTTGTGTGTAAGCAGCTTGGATGATTTTTTGACTGAAAGTGCAGTACTCAGAACCCGCCTATCCCTGTTCATTGCGGCACTGGTTACAGTAGCCAAGGTACAGAATTAATCAAGATGTCTGTGTTAGCTCACTAGCACTCTGACACTGACCCGAGGTCATCACCTTAAAAGGAGGAAAGATCTGTCCTGACTTACAGTTCCGGAACTTTGGTCTACGGCCCTTTGACCCTTTAGTGAGGCAGAATATCCTAATGGGAGTGTGCAGAGGGGCAACGATGGTGATCAGGAAGCCAGACAGAGAGAGAGAGAGAGAGAGACAGACAGACAGACAGACAGACAGGGAGACACAGAGAGATGGAGGCCAGGCTCCCAGTATCCCCTTCAAGGGCACATTCCCCGCCATCTAACCCAGCAGTTCTGTGACTTCCCACTGGTTCCACAAGCTGGCAACCAAGCCTTCAACCTATGGCCTTTGTTTTAGTTTGCTTTATGAGGCAGGGTCCCTCTATGTAGTTCAGACTGGTCTTGAACTCACTGTGTAGCCCAGGCTGGCCTCGAACTTGTGGCAGTCCTGCAGCCCCAGCCTCCCAACTGCTGGGATTACAGGCATGCGCCACCCTGCCTGGCTGGAGGACAGGTTAGACCCAGACCACAACAGTGTTCATCAACTGGTAAATGGATGAGGAAAATACGGTATATATACAAATGGGATATTACTCAAGCATAAAAAAAAATCTTTATCCTGTATTACAAAATGCATAGAACTGGAGTTCATTGTATAAGATGAAATAAATCAGACATGAAAGCAAGTACCACGTGATATCATTCACTTGGTAAAATTAAAAAGCCAACCTCACGGAAGAATGGAGTAGGCAGCTATCATTAGGCACTTGAAAGGATAGGGGAAGGGGGACAGAAAAAAGTTAAAGGGCACCAAAACACATGTAAGAGGAATTAGTTCTGGTTTTCTGTAGCAAGTAAGGTAATTTCTGTTTACAATATTTTGTGATATATTTCAAAATAACTAGAAGAGTATACAAGTACCTAACGTGTACAAATGATTAATATTTGAATACATGGAAGAGCTTATTACCCTGATTTGATCATTGCATGTGGTATACATGTATCGAATTGTTATACCATACCCCACAAAGCTGTACAAATTCTAGTTATGTCTCAATAGCAATTATTATTATTATTTGTGGTGCTGGAGAGCAAATGAAGAGCCTCATGCATGCTTGGCAAGCTCTGTACCACTGAACTAAATCTCTATCAGTAAAACTTATTTTTAAAAATACAGTCCTAATATGCAAAATTATTTTTTTACAATGCAGTCATAATATACTAAATAACTTTCCTGGAAGTTTCTCTTTTACTTGAAATTCTGTTTATTTAAATATCTCTTCTTGGGGAAACATTACTCAAGGAATTTAACTGACTTCTAGGTACTGTCATAGTACAAAAAGCTAGGTGAGTTAGTTTCAGGATTTGATATGTAGGTTTGGCTCTCCAATGTCCTGGGCAATTTAGGACTCTAATTTAGATTGGCTAACAGAAGCTGAAAAGGATTAGACATCCTGGCTGATGAAGAAACAATTCCTATGTTGGCAGTGCCCTAAAGGGATTTCCTGAGGTTCCTTGAGAGATTTTATAAATGCAAGATAAATTTAGGCACCTTACAGAACTTTCTCTTTTTCTTTGTGTGTTGGGAATAAAAGATATAAAATGATTATTCTGTGAAGAGGTATTATTTGCCCGCTTATAAACATACACACACATGGATGCCCATGTATAGTGTGTATATGTATATATAAAACAATTATAGTCAGATGGAGTTATAAATAATAAACCTTACTTGATGAGAAATCAAAAGGAAATTATGGCATGTATTATTTTAAATTTCTTATGCTCCTCAGCTATGGCTTTTGGTTGATGACTAACAACTGAAAAAAATAAGAATGTTAGTTAAAGTGTAAAAAGCTAGTTGAGATCTAAGGGATACAATAATGAGGCAATATAGGGCATAAATAGCAGAAGTTGATCTGGACAGTGAAGTTGTATCCAGTGGTGCATGCAGACCAACTCAGGTGTGCAGAAGAGCGGGCAGAAAGAGGCTCAAAGTGTGGCTCATGGACAGAAGAAATGACATTACTGCAAAACATGTTAGAGATAGAGATATGAATTTCCAAGTACATCACATCCTGGATTTGAACACTACTCCAAGGTGTTTTGTATGGAGATTCAAGATTGAGAAGCCCTGGTATAAACTGTGGTTCTTCCTTGGCATCAGCCATAAGAGGGCATTTTGGAAATTTAAGCTAAGTTTTAGAAAAATTTCACCTGGAATCATAAACTGACCCTTTGAGATTGTGAGCACAATGTGGTAGATTTTTGAGAGAAGTGAATCGAACATTATTTTTGTTGAATTATCCTGGATTTTAAAGTAGCAAGAACTGGGGAGGTGGATGATACATGTAAGAAACTGGTAGGGACAGCAAATCAGCAGCATAATGGAGAGGACACCCAAAAGGGAAAGCATTAGGGCGACACAGAAGAAGAGAGCAAGGTAGCAAAGGGATCTAGAGGATGCTGAAGACAGAGCAGCCAAAAGGACGGAACAAGACAGAGACATGAAGAGGAGGTGAGAGAGAACAGGAATAGTGATGAGAGGACATGGATAGGTTGGGGATTTAGGAATTAAGATCAAAAGAGTAGAAAAACATATGTGCCTGGTTGGAGAAGGAAGTAAAAATTGTTTCCTATGTACAATTTAAAATTTTTTTACATTTTATTAGTAAATTTTATAAATAAATGTGAGAAAATTAGGAGTGAGATATTAAGTAGAAAGCAGGATATACAAACCTGTATTACTGTCTATCCTGTGTTTTATTAAGGAAAGTAATATATTAAAAGCATCTGAGGTGTTTTTAAGTAGATCTATGAAACCCTGTATTTATCTAACATCTTCTAAAAGTGAAATGCTAGTTACTTTTATCTGCTTTACATTTGCTGGAATGAAAACTGTAGAAAAAGTAGGTTTTATTAATAAGCAGGGAACCATTCTGAAAGGGTCATTTGGAAGTCATTTAGTCTGCCCCTCTAACTTTTAGTTTAAATTGTATGAAGATAATTTGTTGAAGGAAAAGAGGTTCAGAGTAAAAAAATATGCAGCCACCATCATCCATGTAACTTTTATGCATCAGCATATGTTAAAACAAAGTTATTACTTTAATTTACTTAAATCCTGTGCTACAGCCTAATTCTTTCTTTCATCTTACATGCCAAGAGCTAACAGAAAAAAACTATTTTTATATGGCAGCTCATATGTTCGAAGATAATTATTAAATGGGGCCTAATTTTTAATAAAGTGTATCTGATGTTTAATTTAAATTTTGAATACAATAAAGCCATTTCTAATCTCGGGCTCTTAGTCTGTAAAGTGGAAATTGCAGCTTAGTAACACTTTAAATTGTGTCATATTTAAGCTAGGTTTAAATTGAAATTTTAATACTGCATATGACATTTTACACTTGTCATGAGAAATAAAAGTTTATGATCATGTTATTTAGCATGCCTGAGTGGGGACATTTTTAACCTTATCTAGTCAATGATGGAGCAGAATTTAAAATAAAAGCCAGAAAGTTAAAAAGAAAATGGGAAAAAACAACTCTCCCCAAAAGGATTTATAACCTGTTTCAATGTCTTTCTCTCTGCTGCCCTGCATAATACTGTATGTTTCTCTAGATTGAGTCACATTTATTTATTTTTATAGGAGTCTTACCTCAGTCAGACACTAGAGAAATATATTAGGAACCAGAAATTGACATAAAGGGCCTTTACAATATTTTGTTCATGTCAATCCAGTACTTGTCACAGTTTGTGACTTCTCTTAGCTCTCAAATGAAAGTATAGTAAAGATTGTAGCTTTATTAAATCTTGCTTAATTCTTGGAAAATATGACTTACCATATTTTCTTTTGAGTCCTTCATCTGGGAAGAAAGCAATGTGGAGCCAAAATCTAATGGCAGAGGAGAGAAATTAATAGGACTGGTGGACAGAGAACCTGTGTAGACTTGCCTTTCTCCCCACTTTCCTATTTTGATTAAATCTCCCCAAAGAATCCTACATTTCTGTCTTCAGACTCTGTAACATTGGTGAGAAATAAAGTCAATTCCTCAACATTTTTTCTTGATGTTTCCTTTTTTTTTTTTTCTTCCTTAAAAGTAATTACCACTTAACCCTCCATATGGGCTCCCATGGAAGGGATTCTCTTTAGACCATGTTGGTTAAAATTTTTGATTTTAAGAATACTTTAATTTTAAAATTCTTTAATTTTTTTAATTTCTTAAGGCCCCCCCATAAGAATTTCAGAGTTTTAGCCATGAATTTGAGGGATACATTTTTTTTGAACTACACTACAACTTTTGCTTTAATAAAATGGGTTTTCTTAATCCTTTACAATGACCCTTGTTATAGAGGGCATTGTGGAAACTCGTCATAGGTAGATGAAATTAATTCTGTTGTGAATTTAAAACACACTTTGTTTCCTCATAACCCAGGAAATGTTTATTTAGCATGTTTATTTAGCATGGGCCTATAACCTTGCTGAAGTTAATTATACTATGTGTGTAAGATATTAATTCTGCTCACCATGTAGAGGTGTAGAATAGTGCTATAGTTTGAGTCTGGAATTTCCCCCAAAGCCCATGTGTTAAAGTCTACTGGGAGAGGGTAGAACCTTTAGGAGGTGGGCCCTCGTGAAAGAAGTTAGGACCCTGTGGATATGAAGGCATTGTTGGAACCTCAGGCTTTTCTTCTCCCTCTGTTTGCCTTTTGACTGGCACAAGGTGAACAGCTTCTGCTGTACAGTCCTGTCATGATATATTGTGTTGTTTATCACATGCCTGAAAACCACAAGACATCATACCAGGGACTGACATCTCCAAAATCATGAGCCAAAGTAAACCATTCCTCCTTTTAAGTTGATTATTTTAGGTGCTTTGTCATAATAACAGAAAGCTGACTAACACAGAAGGATTGCATAATTTGATGCATAAAGTACTTAGAATTGTGCCTGCATAAGTTGTAGCTGTTTGCCATCTACTTTTATGGTGCTAGGCACATAACAGTATTGGGTTGATTCTTTCCATTTTTGTAATCCAAAAGAGTGTCTCTTCTCAATTCAGGATGGCAAATGCTAAAAATCTAATCCCGTATGTGGTTACACTTAGAATGACCTTTCAGTCAGCAGGATCAGTCATTTTCTAATACATAAGAGGATTTAAAATCCACATAAATATTTGGGACAAGATATGTATGCTTCATTTATCAGTACATGAGCTGCTTTTTCTGACAAATGTTTTTCGAGAGCTTATAAACCTAATGTTGCTGGCATGGTGAGCATTTCAGTATTTCATTGTGGCATTTCTCAAAATATGTCGCAATGAATTATTTCTTTGGTCTGTTACAAATTAATTTGAAAAAGGTGTCTTTAAACAAACATTTAAACATATCTCTTCTGAGAGATTTAGTGTCATTAAAATAGTAATGAATAATATGGAACACAGTAGGGGATTTAAATTACTGTAATTCCAACACTCAGCTTTACTACAGAACTATTTTGTATAGATAATCTGACTTATTTTCTCAAAAAAAAAACTGAATAAACATTACTGTTTTGTATTTTGTGAGAGAAAAGTTACTGTGTATCTCAGGTGTGTTATGTGGTTATCGTCTTCATTATTTTGTTTCAAGAATAGAAGAAGAATAAAATATACCGTTCTGTTTCTATCGTGTTTTCTGGTAATGTTTTCTCCTGCTACGTCAACATATTAAAAGACACACAGGGATCTAGATTCCAAACATAAGCAATTCAGATATCATGTTTTACCAGGATTTTACCTCTTGCAAACATTTGATATCTTTGATCTTTGTGAAATATCCTCCATTCCAGAATTTCATAGCACCTAGACATGTTAGGATTGTTTCTTACTGCATGTAACCATAGTCAAGCAAGGTAATCAAGTAAGTTTAAACTGATTCTGGAGGTGGGCCATACAGAGAAGCCCAATGGCTCTTATTTATCTGGCTGAGTATTTTTTGGTCTATAGCTAACATGTCCGTGTTTTTATAGGGTCTTCTGTGAACCTTCTTCTGTTTTTTGCTCTGTGGTAGATGCTGGATGATCGTACCTGTTGCCTTGTATTCATCTACCAACTTCATCTTGATTCATTCAATCTGCGGTTGCTTTTCTCTAGCCTAGCTCTGTATACTCAGCTCCATTTGGAGGTCCTCGTGGTATCTCCAGGTCGGATGTCCAAAATGAGATGTATTCTCTTTCTCATCCCTGCTTTTGCTCTCTTATTTCCTAACTAGGAAAATAATGACCACCATCCACCCAGCCCTCCAGACCTGAAATCTCAGTCGTCTTTCTTTTTTCTACATATTTGCATCATTTGACCCTCAGTTGCACCAGGTGTGTGCTGATTACTGCCCCCACACATACCTGAGATTGCTCTAGATTCTTTCACTTATCTTTTCACCATCATCTTTTGCTTTAATACTTCTTCACATGTAAAAATCCCCTAGAACTTCTCAGTTGCTTACTTGGAGATTCTCAGTTGCTTCTAAAGATTAATTATTTGAAAAAAAAGTTTAAATTATTTGAAATGAATTGTAAGTATCTGTGTAATCTTGGCTTTGTCTGAGAATTCAACCCCAGCTCTTTGATGGGGTTGGGAGGCTTTTGCCTCAGAATGCAGCCAAACCATCGCTTCCTTCAAGTTTAATTTTTTTGTAATTCCTCACCATAAGTCAAGGTTAATTTGACAAATGCCACCTCTATTTCTTTTATCACAGTATGTGGCTACTGAATCATAGTACGTGGCTGCTGAATTATAATTAAATCTTTACTTGTCTGTAATTTCTACTTAATTATTAGCATTGTGTACATCTGGAAGTATCTAACAGATCACAAATGATGTATCATGAGTGAATCTTTATCAGTAAAATATTGTGTACAATGATCCTCTCCAACCAACAACAGTGAAAAAATACTGTTTTCTTCATAAAGATATTCATGTACAATTTATATTTTCTTCCTCTAGAACAAGTGAGAAGTTGCTCACAAATCATCTGTATTTTCACACCCGCTCTGCCTTAGGCCCCACTTTTTCTATTTAGAAACAGGATTTTTCTTTTTAACAGAATCAACTCTAATTAGAAGTCAGGTCTGTGATTATACAACTGAGCTGAACTTCTCAGAACACCTACTATTGCATACAGTACGTGATGTTTGGTGGTTCAATTCTGTACTTTTGACTTCATTATAGCGTAAAAGCTAGAGGCATTCAGAAGACACTATTCTTTGGATTTTCCTGTTTTCCCAGGCCGGTAATATTCGGTACAGTTCTCTCTAGTGATGCTGGACAGTGGCAGAGAGCTGAGGTCACAGCCAGTCAGGAGACCACAAGAGCAAACGACAGGTACTCATGCTGCATTGCTGAACACCTGATGTTTGTAGCTTACCAGTGTCAAATGCGTTTTCAATTCATGATATTTTCAAGTTAAAATGGATTTCCCTGGATGTAGCCCCATCACAAGGCCAGGAGTACCTATATTATATTATATTAACTTGTTTGACAGTATCTAAACATTAGCTCAGATTAGAACATTTAATTTATCTTTTTTTAAAAAAATTATTTATTTATTTATTTTAAACCAAGAACATGTATTGGTACATTCTACATACATTGGTCACATTCATTACAATTATTCTGTACCTATACATGACACATCTTGGTTCTCCCCCCTCTCCCCCGCCCCTCGCATCTGCTCCCTCCCTCCCTATTTACAGCAGGTTCATTCATCATTTTCCATATTTTCCCTTTCCCCCCTCTTTCCCCTGTTGCCTTTCTGCTTTTCCCCTTCTTTCTTTCTAGTACTCCTCTCCTCTGCACACCATCCTCCTTTTATATAATATCTATTACACCTCTTTGTCCTTATTTACAGTTATGGTCTCTCATATCAGAGAAACAATTCGATGTGTGCTCATGAGTGTCTGATTTATTTCACTTAAGAGTAAGAACATTTAATTTATCTTAAGTACTGTCAAGCGAAGTTATATTTTAAAATTTATATTAAATAATTGATATACTTTGAGAACAAAGTTTATATACTTGATAAAAATAATCATCGTGCTTTACCTAAACTTTTAAATTTCCTAAACAGAAAGGACTATTCGTTAATGTTTACATTTACATGTGTAGTATAAAAGATGATCTTAATGTTTGTTTTAATAATCTAAAATACTCTGCTTTAAAATCAATTGATAAAACTGCTAAATTTTATTTTAAAATAACTGGAGCATTTTAATATAAATATTTAACATATTTCATATATATATTAAATATTTAAAATCATTTATTAATTTTAGAATATTCTTTCTGCTTCTGTTGAAAGACACATAGTCCAGAAACTAGAAGATCCTGGTCCTTCACATTGGTAGTTCTCTGGATTGAATCAGTTCTGCTGATGATAACCATTTTTTAAGGTGTAAGAGTTAGTGTTACTGGAGGGAGAGAGAAAAGAAATTTAATTCGACTGAAGTGGTTCCGGGTTTAAAGGGATTTTATTGAAGCCAGAGGTGACACAAACATACACATCCACACACACTCGCACATAAATTGAAACATTTTCGTATGTGTATTACAGGTTCAGTTTCAGCCTCGGCTTGTTTTTCAGTGTTTTAAGAATTTTACATCTAACTACATATTCTTTAGTTTTTAAGAACTAGAATTGAATCATTTGATGTATTCATGATATTTTGGGTGGGGAAAATATAAAGGAAGGAATCCCTCTCTTTGTGCCTTACCCTGCAGTGCTACGATTATTGTGATCATGAGCTCAATGATATTATAGATTATTTTTCTTATAAATAATTCATACTTCAGTTTGCTTTCATCCTTCAGAATGGTAAAGCATGAAATTGATTAGGTGTAATTGTGCCTTTGATTAATATTTAATTTGAAATATTTTTACAGCCTCAAGTTTAGATATTAGTATGTCACATTTTACGATGTTGAGTGTGTATAAGAAAACTGGGCATACATAACTTTTACTCACTTTTTTTACATTCAAAAGCACCATCTCTCCAGAGCTATAAATAATATTTTTAATATATCATGCATGTTTATATGTATGTATAATCTCTTTTTTCTTTTGGGGGGGCTTACAAAATTGTCTAGTTTCATATTTCATCTTCTTTTCATCCAAGGAGTTCAGTCATATACCTATAATATTATATTTACTATATAATATGTAACTGCTATAAAGAAAAATGTTAATTGGTTTGAAACTATTGTCATTAAATCCACAGAAAATAGATCAAATTGTGATTTAAAGGGATAGCTTTGATAATCTGGTTCTCGAGTTATGGAGGAATTTGGATAATCAGTTCATGATGAAAGATGCTGTTTCACTGTTGCTCAGGACATCATGGAGGACAAAGGACCTCCTCCTGGAACATGGTTTCTGAGGCAGCTTGAGTTGATGAGGGGAAGAGGCAGTTTGTTGGAGTAACTTCCACTGGAACAAGTGGCAATCCTTTGTTCCTTTACTCCCCAGTGACACACCGCACACACACACACACACACACACACACACACACACACCCACAAAGCCAGGGGCTACTTTACAATAACATTGCACACATCACTCAATGCTTATTCTTAGATTTAGCACAAGTCTTTGAGCTCTGTCCAGTGGTAAGCCTTGATTTTATGGAGAGTTACTGTGGCCTCTTGGAAAGGGAGGATCATAGTCCGTCCCCTGGCATTTTAGCAAAACTGACTTGTCAAAAACAAACGAACAAACCAACAGGGATAAGATCATAAGAATAACTGGACAGGGCCAGGGATTTAGCTCAGTGATTAGAGTCCTTGCCTTGCAAGCACAAGGCCCTGAGTTTGATCCCCAGCACCACCCCAAAAAAAAAAAAAAAAACTGGACAATAATATATAGTATTCACTGTGGATTTCCCTTCTTGGAATGTATGTCAGTTCCCTGAGACCAAAGACCTGGTCACTCTTGTTCACTGTTACCTACAATAGTGCCTCACACCAAAAAAGCTTCAAGGATGTTTGATGAGTGATTGTTCTGTGAGCTTAACTCTTGGAATTGCTTAACTCTGAGACTTTCCTAAGAACCTGACAATGGCTCTGACCTCTGTGACTTGATACATGTTGTCTTCTATAATAACTACAGGAATGGATAACTATTTGACTATAATTTTGTAATGGTCAGTAATAGACACTATAGAGAGAAGAGACAGTAACCTTTATTAAATCATTAATAATATACATAGAACATCTGATATCTATTATGATTTTGCAAAACTCTATGATGTTTGTACATGAGAATCCAGTCATGAGTTTTATAAAAACAAAGAGAAGAGAGAAAGGGAGAAAGAGAGGATCCAATGGTCTTTTATTTAAAATTAGACTATTTGCAAAATGTTGTGGTGCATACAAACAGTTATTCAGAAGACTGAGGCAGGAGAGTCCCAAGTTCAAGTTAACCTGGGCATCATGAGTTAGCCTGGGCACCGTGAGTTAGCCTGGGCGCCGTGAGTTAGCCTGGGCGCCGTGAGTTAGCCTGGGCATCGTGAGTGAGATATTGTCTCCAACAGGTGAGAAGGGCAGGAGTGTAGTTCAGCGGGAGAGCACCCCTGGATTCAGTCCTCTGTACCACAAAAACAAACAAAAAAAGAAAAGAAAGCCAGTTCATGATTTTTAAAAAAAAAGTATGCATTTTTTATGAGACTTTGTGTATTTTTCCTGCGATTTTTCGTGTTTTAGCTAGGTGGTAAAGACTTGATTGTGTGTCCAGGGTATACTGGTGGGCGAGGTATCACTTCGTTAGGGGTGCAGCTTGCTCATACAAGGTACAGCCCTTCAGGGTTCTCCATGAAATTCTGATGATACAGGCAGGGGGAAGGAATCCATTTCTGGAAACGTCTAGTTTTGGGGTCTTTATTTTTTCAAAGAGCAGCTTTAGCCTTATGGTTAAAGTATCTTTTCATAGTGATTGTTCTGTTGACTGTTCTCACATGCCTTTCATATTTTTTGTATTTGATTTCATAGCTGGCCACAGCATTGTGGCATTGTGTTTTTATTGTTCATAATAGTTGTTGGACAAATTTAACTTTATGCCAAATTCTGTTCCCTGTTGAAAAGTGTGTTTTTTATGCCAGTGACTTGTTATATATCTTGTATGTAAACATACCTGTATGTAATCTGTTTATGTAAAATCTTTTAAAAAATGCTTGTTACTTTCCTAAAATTCTGACTTTTTAAAAGGTAGACTTATGTTGAGAACAAAATCATATTATTTCAGAGGCATTCTATTTGGGATGTTTATTGGACTACAGGGAATCTCTCATTTCAAAATGACCTGTGTTTCGCTCAATGTTTACAAAAGCTGTTCATTTATCTGACATTAGGGGCTAATCAAAGTGCTTAAGTACATTCTTGGATATTTGGAAACATTTTAAGTACCACAGAGAACACTTATGTTATAGAGTTTGTGTTCATCAATGTGGAAAATCACCACTGAAACTCTGAACTGAGCCAAAGGAAGAATATTACTAATTTTTAATATCCTAACTAGCATAATTAATTTATATCTATTTTATGTTTTGCTTGTGTGATAAATTGGTGCTTAGTAAACCTATATTGTAGAATCCAACTTAACTTATTTTAAATTTGTGGAAGAATTGGAGGTGAAAATCTAGGTACTTATAATAATAACCAATACTTTCTGAATGTTTACTATATGTCAGGGGATGGTTTACAGTTATTAATTGATTTCATGCTTACAACAACTCAGTGAAGTAGTCAGTATTATCTTCACTTTCAAATGATAAAAGTCAAGCTTTAGATAATTTAAATAAAATTTTCTATGCCCATACTCTCATGTTAATTTGCTTCTCATACTTAATGAAGTTCCTTACTCGTTGTAGATTCTTATTTATGAATATGGAGTTTAAGACATTTATTTTATCCATGAGACAGTTACCTTTATACAAAATTTTGCTGAAACAAAATATATTTTATTTTCATTGGTAAAATAACTGTTAATAAGGCAGGCGGTGTGGCTTAAAATGTGCGGTTTTTCATTTACACATTTTTATTAGTTGTCCTAATCCACTCTTAATTGTAGATGAGAATTAGGAAAATGTTAACATTGCTTTACATGAAATTCCTTCTTGCACATGGAAATCTTGCATTTTCATCCTGCTGCAGTTAATTGGTTCCAGACTTGTATATTTGCATTTAGAATTAAGCTGTGGCCTTGATATCTATGCATTTTAGACAAATTAAGTTATCAAAGGATTACTGTACTGAAAATAGACTCCTCCCCCCCAAAATTGAGGTGATCTAAAAGGGGCAGGTCATTTTTCATTCTTTTTGCTTAAATTGTTGTTCATTAAGGCCTGTAATTTTAATCTAAATCAAGTTGCCGCCGTCAATGTATTCTGCAATTTTGTGATGTTAGAATAGAGTGACTTTAGGTGAAGAAACCGTCATCTAATGTGACCTCTGAAAAGAACATGACCAGGAAGATTGAGTCCAGAGGAGATGGGTACTGTGGATGGGTACTACCTTGGAATATGTAACCTACCGAATCCTGGACATCGACGTGGCAGTCCACTAAGGAAACAGCTGAGAAGCTGTGAAGCTTAGTCGGCTCACATTGTGAATATGTGTGCTGCTGTTTCCCTTGTCCTGCACCAGTGAAGGTTTCTGTGTGTGTGTGTGTGTATGTGTGTGTGTGTGTGCACGCTTGTGCATGCGCCATATTCAGCTTTCTCCTATGGCTATCTACGTTGATTTTTATTTAATTTACCCTTCACTTTGTTTTATTGAGTCAATGCTTTATTCTTCAACTTAAAAAGCCAGAGATTACTCATCTCTAGCCAGTAAGCTTCAGTGATGTAAACGAAATGGTGTTTCAATCTGACCTTGTGTTATCTGACCTAGAAGATGTTCAGCTTTCTTTGTTCGGTGAATCCACTCAGTGCAGTTCTGAAGGCTTTCTTGGGGCTTTTTGAAGTTTAGTAGGCTGATCTTATGATGGTCAGATATAACAGTCACTGAGAAAATAATGCACAAATTAATATGTACATAGTGACATATTTGCATATAATGATATATGTATGTTTGCAAGTGGTAATCGTAATTTATATTGATTGGAAGTTTGAGAGACCATGTGTTAGCATATTGACTTTTTGGGCAAAATGTATATTTATAAGCCTGTGAAAAATTGTGTCATTGTGACGCCATTCATTTGCTCCAGAAACAACCACACACACAAAAGCATCAGTAGATTGGTTACAGAAACATGTGGTGATGAATTAGGATGCAGGTTAGGACAGTTGACATCATTTAGTGTCTTATGGTGGTTGGCACTGAGCTCTGTATGAGGCTTCCTAAATGTCTGTAGGACATAGGAGTATTTGTATTCATTCTTATAATTATACCTGCTGCACCTTAGAAGACAGATGAGAAAACTAAAGCTCCAAGTGACACTGAAAATTTGAGACTGAGAAGTGTCACGTGAAGAAAGTATGATTAACAGGTGCAGTTAGTTAAAAGGAAAAACTTCGACTTTTCCACGGCAGAGTAAAGTAACTATGGCTGGCAGCTAATTGTATATTTCAAAGTACCTACTAGAGGGCATTTTTGAATATACCCAACACAAAGAAGTGATAAATGTTTAAGGTGCTAGATATGTAAAAATAACCCTGTTTTGATCATTATAGCGCGTATAAATTTATTGAATTATCATACTGTACTCCATAATTATGCAATTATCTCCAATTAAAAATAAATAAATACATTTTAAAAACTTGGAAGATTCAAGAAAGAAAGGCAAGATCTACCTGACCCTTTTTTTAATTTCTTTTGGTTGTTTCTGATACTCTGAAGGGTATAAAACGTTGAGTAAACATTGAGTTAGGTAAGACTGCTGTGAACTAAGATGAAACAAAATCCAGAAGTAGTCAAATAAGGGAAGATGTTCATCTTAGTTGTTAGAAGCACTAAGTAGTTCCTGAAACTTACAGCAAGATATTGACAGTGGTAATCTGATACTGTAAGGAAATAGTGGAGAAGCAGTAAAGCCTCAGTCCACATTATGAAAACATAGTGTTCCCCTTAAACAGAAGTGACCGGTGGGGGATTTAGCTTGGTGGTAGAGTGCTCGCCTACCAAGTGCAAGGCCCTGAGTTTCATCCCCAGCACCACCCCCCAAAAAAGAAGTGACCATATTTTCCATGTTAGAACTCTTCTTGGGTTTAATCAGTTTTGCAGCCTGCTTTTCCATCATAATCAGTTTTTGAACATTCCTCTCATTCTGTTGGACACTGCTACTTTTATGGACTATAGGCACTCTGAAATACCTACATATTAGTATCCCTTTGCAAAATGGGCTTTCTGCTCTAATTTCTTTTTAATTTATAGTTGTAAATGTTATCAATAGAATTTAAACTATGTTCAAAAAGAAAAAAGTGTATTAGGATTATCTGATAATTATTGTAAGTGATTTTCTATGTATATGTGTTCTTTCAGGAATGAGTAAAATATGCTACCAGTAGTCTTTGATGATCACAATGCTGTGCTTTGATATTTAACTTATAGAGTATATGTTCACATCAGTAAATATGTACTTTAATAAAGTCTTGGATGTCATAGAATTGTGCTGTGTACTCAAATATTAAAATCACATAGTAATCGAGGTCTGTCTTATTTATAGTCATTTCTGTTCTAAAATAATAAGCAACTCACATAGTAAAGTACAAAAAGAAATAAGATATTTTCTGAATGGAAGCTGAGAATTGGGTTGAAAGAGAACCCAGTTATTCTCCTCATGTTTGTTTTCTTGTTTGACTCCTTTGGATTAGAATTGTTAATAGGCCAGATGAATCTGTCTCAGATAAATCCTTCAAAGCGGAGGGAATGATACGTCCCCAGAGAAATTATCTTACTGGGACGGGAATCTGAGTTCACGCCAAGTCCTGCTTAAAGAGTCAGGATGGCTTTGCATTCATGAGACTGGAGTTTTAACACTATTTCCTTAATCATGTCCTTATTTTCTTTATTATAACTGAAGAATGATGATGAAAATTCAGATTTTAGAAAATCAGTCATATTTCTAGATGTAAAAACAAATGAACTTACCATTCTTAATGGATAACATTGATATTTAAGATGGCATCACAGGCAAAATAGCTAAATTTGGATAATTTAGCTTAATCTTTTAAAATTCATTTTAAAACACATTACATTTCGAAGACATTGTATCCCTAGTAATGCAGAATATTTAAACCTATTTGTAAAATGCCATGTACAAAAGAAGTTCTGAGCATACAGATACTGTTATTATTACATGGGAGAGAGAATTAATCATTATTCAGTGTTAAAACCTGAGGCAGGATGAGACTTTTTATTTCAGACATTTTATGTGGCTTCCTTATGTTCAAGTCATTCCTTTATTCCAGGTAAAATCAACATAGTTATCAGCGGAAGTTTTGTCAGTCTTACTAATTTAAAGAAAATGGCTATGTACTATTATTGGTGTTATTTTGATTGAAAACATGTAGAGATGACAATATTTACCTAGATTGAAAATTATGAATCCAGTTACTATAGTACCTTACTTAGAGTCATCGCTATAATTGGTAAAGGACAAGCGTCCACTTTTCATGACATATTGCTAATTATCACCTAATACTATATTTTGAGATAAGAGAAATACATAAAGCGATTAGGTAAAGAATCAATAACATTACTCGCTAGTTAATTCCGAGGTTTTACATTTAGGAAATGTCACTGTAGAAAAAGAATGATCTGAGGGTATTGCTACTTGATCCCCCACCCCCAAATAATATTCCTATAGACAAATTTTAATATATATTCGAAATAAATTTTACTGTATTTTAGTAAATAAATTTTGTGTTGTAGAAAATTTTACTTATTTTTTTATTTTATTTTGCTGTACTAGGTATTGAATCCAGAGGTACTACATCACAGAGCTAAGTCCCTAGCCCTTTTCATATTTTAATTTTGAGACAGGGTCCTGCTAGGGTAGCCAGGCTGGGTTTGGACTTGCAGCCCTCTTGCTTCAGCTTCCTAAATATTGTGGATTCACTTTGAAATAAGTAGAGAAGATCGTGAAGTCGATTTTAAATGCAAATCGAATATATTTAAACCAGAAATGCTTAGTACTAACTTGTCTTCTTTTTTCCTAAATTTTGAAATATTTTCAGAAGTTTGAAAATCCTTCAGAAAAGTTCAAGTGTTCCATATTATTCAGTAAAACCACTATCAGTTTTATAATGTTTAAAGATAATGTTTCCAGGACCCCAAGATACAAAGAAGAATTTTGACCTAATATTAGAATAATTATAGTCTTTCATTTCTTTATCATGCCATGGTACCCTAATAGGTGCAATTTCCATAACCCTTTTGTCTTTAGTGTCACTGTTTTTACTTGTGTTTTTGATTTAGTCAAACACCCAATAATGCAAAAAAGGAACAAATCCATATGCAAGTTTTCTTAAGTGCTTTCCTATGAAACACGATTAATGTGACATTTATGATAAAAATTGGTATGTTTTTACTGTATCATATTTCAAGATATATTTTCTCATGTATGCATTTATTTTCACTCTGACCTGAGGTGTTAGTTAAGCATTAAGAGGTGAAATTAAATGCAATATTGTAAGCCATGGCAGTTATTTTCAAGGCTGATGTTGAGAAATCAAATAAGCTATGCCACATACATTAATTCGTGTTGTTGACTCTTTTGGCTGTTTATTGCAAATTGTAGTAGTGTCCCAAACCTGCATAAAGCTAGGACTATCGGAACCCAAAGAAAATGTTCACTGAACATTAACTGTACATAGCTATTTTTTGCCAGTATTTGATGGAACATAGTTTGTATCCTTTCTGGTTTTTGAAGAGTATTTAAAAATATAGTAAGAAATTATTATTTGAAATTGTCAAACTCTCTCTCTCTCTGTGTGTATATATATATTTCTCATTATATAGTCGATTATGTATACAAAGAAATATAGATGTTTAGGAATAAGGAACCACAGTTAAGAAAAATATGTTGGCCATATGGGAGATTCAATTTTCTTACTGCCATTTGTCTCTTTTGCGTTGGTTCTGGCTTGTCTTCAGATAAGATGAAAATCACACCCTTGTCCTCCTACTTTGATTACTGAATCTTGGTGCTCAATGAATGAATTGTTCCCACCACAAAACTTAAGGCCTGGGGTAGTTAAGTTTGCTTGGTCTTTAGCCTAATGTAATCTAACCCTCTCTAGAATTACTTCCCATCTGCAAGCATAAAAGGGCTCTGTCTTTAACTACCACAATGGCTGTCTGATTTCCTTTAAGAAAAGTTTTGTAAACCAGGAAAGCTTTTGTAATATGTCCCCTTAATCTCTGCTCGCTTCTCCCTATTCTTTTTTTATTTAAAAGTTTAATCAGGAACTCTATCATTTCTCAAGTTGGAAAGAAATTAAATTTTTAACTAATACAAAAATATGTCTACAAATACCAACCTATTTTTTCCTTCAAGAGGACTGGAATTTATAACTATTAATGAAGAGACTGCATTTGAAATTATCTTTCTACTTAATCTGATATGATACAATGAAATTATAAACAAACTTTTTGCTGTTCTTATAAATCATTTATATTTCTTTGGGCTATTAATAAATTGCATTAATTCATATTCATTCAAATATAGAAAACTAGGTTAAAAGCCTCTCTTCTTGGTACCTTACTCAAGTAGGCTGTATTACATCATGCGAACATAATACAGGAGGGCCTCACGCTTGGTAGTCAAAATGCTGTACCGTAAGACCTCTCTATTCCTAGTTGTAGCCTTAATTTTGTATAGATAGATGAGCCCTGAACTCACTGAAACAGAATTCAGTAGCTATTTAAACATATTTCAGACATACCGGTTACATATTAGGGTAGCCAAGTACATAAATGCATTTGATGGTGATACACATGACTTTTCTCCATTTATTTCATTGTAAAAATGTAGGTTTATTTAAGCCATTCCTGTCTATTAGTTAAATACTTAGTAGCAGAACTCTTAATTGTAAATATTCGCTGTATTGTTCAAATAAAACCAACTGTGTTCAGCTATCATATTTAAAAGTCTGTGCTTCTTTTCATGTACTATTTTCTGTTGCATACATTCAGTAATGTAATATTTTTGTAATTGATTAGAAACTTCAGTGGCTCACAAACAATTCTACAGTCTCATTCTTTAAATTCTGTAATTGCTCTTTGGGTTAAATATCTGGTTTCCTCTTTTTTAAAAAGTGAATTAGTTATAATATCATCTTAAATGAATGTTTTTTTTAAATAGCACTTTAATTTATTGTGGCATGTAAGTTACTATGCTGTTAAAAAACTAACAACACTGTTTTCTGTTTGCATTTGGATGATTCATTATTTGGCTAAAATTGATATTATCACAAATATTATAACTCGTGTAAGGTTATGAGGACAAGGAAAGATGTTTAATAAAAGAGGCTTAGGCTCTGCTTAAACACCCTGTCTTCCATGCTAATCTCTTGTTTACAGTGATCCATTACTAATGTTTAATGGTAGGCAGAGTGCAGCGCAGAGTTAAGGAACATATGGGTACAGTTATCCTGGTTAAAATGGCCAACGTGCCTTGTATTGTGTGTGGAAGATAACAGGACAGGTGGTAATCCGTCTTCGCAGAGTGGAGACAGCTGGTATTTTCTGTAAACTGAAGCAGTCTTTTTCAATGTAGTCTCACCTCACAGCTGATATGTTGTTGCTTATTAGTATAATTTAAAACATACATTGATGATAAAACCATTCTTTTTTTTTGTTCAGTACAAAAAGCACCTCATGGCACAGACTAAATGGGAGCATAAATACATACACATTCATATGTGTATTCTAGTTCTTGAAATTGAAAACATTCAGCTTCAGTTGAACTGTTTTATAGCTGTAAGATAAAATTACCTTTAGATTCACCTATAAAATATTTTTTCCTTTGAACCAGTAATAAAACTTTCTTCCAAGTGTTCCATAGTCTCCAAAATTATGATCATGTCAGGGGAAAGTATTAGTTCATACCATAAAAATATATTTGTTAAATTCATTTAAAAAATTAAAAAAGTCTTACCTTTTAAAGTAGTTTTTTTCTCATACTGAAGAAAGACTCATTAGACAAATATTATAACCACAATAACCAGATATCTCAGTATGTAATTGGAAAGTGTTTAGCATTTTTGCTCGCTTTATGTTCAAGAGTAAATGAAAAAATAAGATGTGTTGGATTCTAGGTATACCGAAAACTGTGGTTCCATGTAGTTTACAGGCCATTTCAGACTCCCTCTTCTTTGAAAACTAAAAATTTTGACAGGGCCTTCAATTTCAATGGCTGTCTTAGCTGATTTAGTCCATCTCAAAATTCCCTAAAGACAAGTTCAGGTTAAAGGTCAGGTCACTGGTGCATGACGCCCTTACTCATTTTGGTATGATCAGACTCAGTCGTTCACAGGAGCCTGCTGGGCATTATTTCTGTTCCTCCTGTCCACGTGTCACACAGACAACATCAGTAGTACTGGTCACAAAGAAACTGCGAATGAACGAGATGCTTGTGTTTGTGCCGTGTGTAAATTCTTGTTTATCAAGAAGTAAATGGCCTTTGGCTTAGTCACTCAGTTTCATTTTAGCAAATTTCATGGCTTGAGCTTTTATGCACTCATTCTCAAAAAAATTATGCAACACTATTATAATTCGATTTAAAAACTGTAGACACCAATTCAATAATTGTTTGCCTAGATGGAATTTGGTCCTTCTCAATGTATGGATCTAATGATCCGTTATTGCTTTTAAATTCTTTCGTGTCTGTGACTCTCTGTTATCAAATTGAAAATGTTTCCTTTTTCTTCACATTATTACAATAGTTGCTATTATTTAGTGCAATTGATAAACTGAACGATCTCTTGATCTAACTTCCTCTTTGGGGCATAATTACCTTAAACTCTGTACTTTTTTTTGTTTGTTTGTAAGTCTAGAACAGTGATTCTCAAACGTAAGCAACGTTTCAGAATCACCTGGATGGGTTGGCAAAATCTGGAATGCTAGGCGACACCCCTAGATGTTCTCATTTAGCAGTGCTATTGTCTGAGAATTTCATTCCTAACAATTTCCAGCTGGTTGCAGCTGGTTTGGAGACTTGAATCAAGACCCTCTGCTCTAAAAAAGACTCTTCAGCATTGCTGTCACCTTTTTCAAGATAGGTAACACCTTCCAAAATAACGATCTAAAACATAATGGGGAGAATGCTGTACACGGAGTGATAATTTGAATAATACTATGTAAGTAAACCTCTTTGAAAACATTTGTTACTTTTGGAAGAGAATTTATTGAATTCATTGTCTTCTTATTTCTGCCTGTCTCAGTCCTTTTCATCTATATTGGAGTTTTCTTCAAGAAGTCATTAATATTTGATTCTAATTAACTTTCTTACAAATTATCTGACGACATTTTATATTACCATCGATTACTTCTAGAAGTTAAAACAGTTTTGATATCAGCGATACCAGAAGAAGAAAAGACATTTCCATCCTCCTTATGCTGCCCCAAATCTGCCAAAACTTAGGGGACCCTAGATACGATTTGAATTTATCATTTATGGAGGAGTAAAAGCAAAATTACAGGAACTTGAAAACAAATACAAAACCACATGACATTAGCATGTCATGTATACAAATGATAATTATGTGGCACTTTTAAAGTGTAATATATGTATATATATATTTTTAACAAGGAGTTTATGTTGTAGGACTATTCAGGATCTTTAATAAACATAGACACACTATTGATTGCTGTATTATTTGAAGATCATTAACTTTGAGCTACATATTTACTATCCCTTATTTGTTCTCTCATTCAAAATAAAGAAATCCTTTATTCTTAAGTAATGCAGTATAGTATTAAGATTCAGGAATATTTTGATGCTTACATGTTTTTATTCTTTTTTTTTTTTTTTGGTGCTGGGGTTTGAACTCAGGGCCTGTGCTTGCGAGGAAGGCAGTCTAACCACTGAGCTAAATCCCCAGCCCTGTTTTTCTTCTTAATGTCTTTGTGAAATGTCACTGTAGAAGTATGACTTTACATGAACTAAAATTTGGAGAATTTCAGGGTCAATAATTTATTCTTTTGTAGCATCATCGATTTTTATTTTCCAAATGTTAGAAACAATTTAGGATACCAAGTGGTTAATTAGGTGTATTGATAGCTATTAAAATATCGATAGCTATTATCTTTTATATCATTTTAATCACATAATGCATGATTATAAAATTAAATAACTTTTACCAAAATATATTGATGGTATTAAAAACTTTTCCCTACATTCTTTATCTTCTCATTACTTTTTTATATTTGATATATCACTGATTTAAATAACAATTCCAAAGAACAAGGAAGTGATGGAATGTAGCTCAGTGGTATAGTGCTTGCCTAACATGCCTGCCTTGGGTTTGATCTCAAACACCAGATACATCATACAAACACACACACACACAGAAGAAAGAAAGAAAAAGAAATGAGAATCACAATTTATTGATTTTCTGTTTTATTATGATTTATTTGATTAGTGGATCAAAATATGCAAAACCACGAATAAATGATTTTGCTGCTGGGAAATCAAATTATAAGTAGATATTTTCTTGGTAAGCATGAGGTTAGAGAAAAAAGTGTGTCATTCTTAAGACACCTCCTTGGGTTGAATGTATCTGAATTTCAGCAAATTAACCTTTGTGTTTGCAGGTCTGCCAAAACTCTTGGTTTTTTGTTTGTTTGTTGGTTGGTTGGTTGGTTTTTTGGTTTTTTTTTTTCCATAGTACTCAAATGGGCTGCATTTCCCTTTCTTTGTTCTTAGTACATCTTTTTAGTACATAATGTATGCATCTCTTGTGGGAAATTGGTCCATGTACATAACACATCTTCATTCCTTTCTTACCCCCTTTCCCTTCCCTGCCTCCCTTTCCATCCATCTCTTCTTCCCCTTCCTTTTTATTTTTTATACATGTGAGCAATACATTTTCCTTTCTGAACCAACTACAAAGAGTTTGTTTCAGTTTGTTTCTAAACAAATTGAAAGTTACAACTTTCTACTTCGTATGAACAGGAAAACGATTATACATAACAGTTTGTTCTGGCTTTCTAAACATTTCTGAAGTTAATGTGAAATATCATTCTCTCTTTAAATAAGAATGTGTTGTGTATTTCTAAACTATCTGGGCCAAACTTGAGATTTACTCTCAACAATGTTAGCGAACTCTACATAAATAGACTTACTCTGATCCCCATTTTCCTATCCTGAGAACTCCACAAATCACCATTATTAGGAGAAGCATGAACCATAATCATACTTTATGTCTTTTATCATCTTTGTACTTGTAAGTTAAATTTGTATAATTAAAAGAAATCTTGAAGTCGTTTTAAGCTTTAAGGTTCATGTTTTTGACTTATTCCAGCTGATTTTCATGCTCATTTTTGGTGTAAATCTCAAATTGGCTTTTTAGAATACGGAACGCATTTTAAGTTTTCGTTATGTCTGTTTTGAAAGTCTGACTGAAAAAGTCGATACAAATGATTTTTGCAAGCTTTACAGTTCATTCTAATGTTCTGTTCAGGCCATACATGCTTGTCCTCTGGAGAATGAGAACTGTGTTCACCACTGGTCCAGTATGTACTTTTCATTTCCTGTAGCAGCTCGGCATAGTGGAAAGTGAAGGTTAACTAATAGTATAAGAGATGCAAGGCATCCGTCTTCTAAAAGGGAGAGATTCGCCATGATATGTGATTCTAACAAGCTCAGAAAGCGGCAAAGGGAAAAAACAACAACAACAACAACAAAAAAAAAACAACAAAGCACAAATAGTGCTACCTATAGTGATTTTTCTCCTTGTAACCACCTTTTAATGTATTCATTTTAGATAGTATTCAGACTTACTGGTATTCCCCATGCATGTGAGTCATCTCTTATAAATTCTGTTTTGCAAAATTGCACATTTATAACATAGTCTCTGAAAGATATTGATGTTTAGCAATTATTTAGTTTTGGAACCGTGCCCTGCGGTTACCAGTTACAGTAGGAAGCAACTAGTTTTCTTGATGCTAGATTATGTTTATCAGATATTTATAGTGTAAAATCAGATTTACACCATAACTAAACACAAATAAGTTGAGTATGAGCACAAGCCAGTAGGTCGAATTTGGCAGTGATTGTAGCATGGAAAGAACAGTGAGATAGAAACTAATTTTTGCTGAATATTAATTCACTTATATCTTTCTTCATTGCTACTCTCTTCAGTTGTTACAAGACAGGTTACATTTAGTAACTTTATCACATTTTAAAGAAATACATATCACTGCAAATTTTAAAGTATTTCAGTTTTATACACCTATGTTTGAATCTTTTCATCACATTAAGAAATCGTATCAAAAGGCTTAGAAAATGTGTTCCTTATAACTGAAGAGAGTTCTTTAACTTTTAAAAATCTTTTAATGTTAGGTTTTAAAAATAGATTTCCACCTTTTGAAATACTTTCTACGTGCCTTCCTGTTTTAACTGATAATCCATATTAGGAATAAAAATACTGTGCTGGGACCTGATGTCATCTTCTATCAACCATGATCTTTTAACTGTCAAACGTGTCATGAATATACTCCAGACATGAAGGAATATAATTTGGACAATAATATGAGTTACATCAGTTATGGCTCCCAAGTGCAATTTTTTTTTCATTTTTTTCCTAATATGTGTAATTTGCCATTCCTTCCTGTCAGCAAAACGGAGACTACCACATACTGTCATGTGGTTTGTTCATGTGGAAAAGGCATCTGGGTGCAGTAAGAGTTCAGTTCTTACTCAGTGTGCACAAAGCCGTGGGTACCATCGCACAAGAAAGAAACAAAGGAAGAAAGGCAAAAAGAGAGAGAGGGAGGACAGAAGGGAGGGAGGGAGGGAAGAAGGAAGGAAAGGAGGAAATAAGGGCATCTAATCAAGGGAACAAATGGATCTTGTAGTGCACCTGACTCTACGCTTTATGGGTTTCTTGAGGCATGACCTGAGCTTAGTTGAAATGCTGCAAACCAAGTTTGCAAGGCTGCATCTCAAAGACAGACCTCTGTCAATTTTTACAGTGTTAATATTAGCTAACCCAAATCTTGGAACCTTCTAGAAGATTCTTTGTATAGCTTTTATATCTTCCCTTGTCACTACGCTCGACTTGTTCAGTTATATTCTTTTTAGAGAATTTTTTTTTTTTTTTTGGCAGGGGTGTAGATCCAGAGATTCTTTAGAGGCCTGTTAGGTAAAACGTCATGCATGGGTAAAAGATCCACTCAACCTCCAAGAGAGAAATACGGCTTTTAATAAAACAGGTTATAAAAAGTTCAGTGATACTGGTTCAGTTTCCACGTACTCACAGACCTTTAAGAAATTACTGTGTGGATTGTTGGTATAGTAGGCAAGGAGAACATCCAATTTTTCTCCTTGCCCAGAGGCTGAATGTTCTTGAGGCATTTTTGTTGTTGTTGCTCAATTTCTTTTTTATTAGTACATGTTTGTAGTACATAATGATCACATTCCTTGCGGGGAGTTGGTACATATAAATAACACAGTTCTTTTGCATCCCTCTCCCCTCTACCGCCTCTGTCTGTACCCAGTAAACAACTATGAATTTACATTTTCTCCCAGCTCCTGAAACCCATCATCTACTTTCTGTGTCTGAGTTTGCTATTCTAGGTACCTTGTATTAATCTAGTCATACAGTGTTTGCCATTTATCTGATTAATATGATGTCCTCGATTTTCATCCACATTGTTTCATGTGTCAGAACTTCCTTTATTTTTAAGGCTTAATAGTAGTCTGTTGTGCTGGTGTAGATCACGTTTTTAAAAATCCATTCATTTAGATAGGTGAATGTACTTGGAGCTGTTTCTATATCCTCCTACTTTATTGCATTTATCCACATGTCTATTTTTGTTCCACGACCACTAGGTTCTGTTTGTTTGATTACAGGGTTTCATTTTGTAGTTCAGGCTGTCCTTTAACTGACCATGTAGTTCAGGCTTGCCTCGAACCGGTGACAGTCCTCCTGCTTCAGCTTCCTGAATGCTAGGATTATAAGCATGTGCTACCGCACCCAACTTATTTATGTATTTTAATGAAACGACACTGCACGAGACTGAATGCAGCAGTACATAGAACAATCCAGCTGTCTGCTCAATAAACCAGACATTGACAAATATTTGTGTAAATGTAAAAAAAAAGTTTTTCTTTTCCCTAACCTTGTAACCTGTTTGTCTTGGAAAAGGTAGTAATTTTTTGTGAAATTGTTTCTTTATGTTAACACGTCATGAGATTATTTTTATTCTAAAGTCGATGAGTAAATGTTTTGTATTTCTCATTTTCATTTCTAACATGCTAAATCTCAGTAGATATAATTACCGTAAATAAAATCATTTTGAGAGCCTCATAATTTTTAAGATTGCAAAACCCAAGCCATTTGAGAACAGCTGCTGTAAGGGGTCAGAATGTCTAAGGTTCCTTTGTTGGAAACAATTACGATGTTCCAAGTCTATACATTTGGTCCAGAGGTGTTGCTTGTCTTCAGAAAAAGGAATCGAAACTTCTTCCTTGTCAAAGATCATTTCAGTTTTCACATTTGATTCACCGTGAGCCAGCCTCCAGGTGCAGATATGTTGACTCAACTGGACAAACAGGGAGAGAAGCCTCATCCTAAAGGCCAAGGCGGTGGCTGTCAGGATGGTTTTAATTAACAATAAGGCACTATTGGTCCTGTTCTGTGTGCACTTCAAAATGTTAGTTGTCCATTGAGATGGCTCCCAGATGAGGCATTACTTGAGCTTTTTTGAAATGCAGCTGTGACATATGCTTTCTGAAAAAGACAGGAGAGGGGAGTTTGGGGCAAATGATTGCATGTGAATTAGGAGCTGTTTTATGAGAGATATTGGACAGCTGGTCTGTTCATAATGAATGTCAGAGCAAACGTAATGTGGCAGAGAAGATCGTAGGCTACTATATAAGAATAGTTTGGTTTGTGTGCGCATGTGTGTGTGTGAGTGTGTGTGTGTATGTTTGAGAGAGAGAGAAACAAAACTAAAACACACAGTTGAACTGTGTAATGAAACAGTTCTACTGTAATATCTAGCCTTAACAGCCATGCTGCTAGCTGGAGAAGGTGATCTATCATAGTGGTTAAAATACTGGCTTTGAAGTCAGACATACTTCGATCTGAATCCTAACCTCACCATTTATTGTGTGTTGGAAATCTGCTGCACTGAGACTTGGTTTCTATATCAAATAATGAGTAGAACTTCTCTTTAAAAGTTATCGTGAATGTTAAAACACATTTAGATATGAAGTATAACGCCTTGTTCACGGTGCTTAATTATATTATTCTACATGCAAGTGTGTGTGTTCCAGGTATGAATTTCTATCAGTTTGTTCATTTTGAATATCAATAGGAGAGATTCAATATTGGGAATCGCTCTGTGTCTGTGTCTCAGTCCTTCTTGAGTTTGACTTTTCCAATGTTTCCCTGGATCCTAGAAACAAGTTGTGAAGTCAGAAACCAAACAGGCTGTATTGTGGCTACTTACTCATTTTCAGGTAAAATAATAATAGCCTCTTAGGACTTTGTAGGCGGGAGTACTAAAGCTAGCTCAATTCATAATTAAATATAAAAATGTAATATTTCATAATTAAATGTTTTTATTTAAGGAGTAACCCTTGTTTTTCTTGCAGCAATTTTTGATTTAAATACATTTTTAAATTCTTTAAGTGATTTGTATATGTGTGTGTGTTTACGTATGTGGAGCTGGAGATTGAACCCAAAACTTTGCCCATGCTCGACAAGTACTCTACCACTGAAGAACTCCCCCCAGTACTTTTAATTACTCTAAATATGGTGGAAGCAATTTAGAGGATTATATAGAAATAAGACTGCAAACTTTATTCTTTGTTTCATAGTGATCTGTCAACAGAAAATAATAAGACTGAGTTTATCTGAAAGCAAATTTGAGACAGACACTGGTATAATAGGGGATCGTTTGATTATTTTAATGATTAATAGGAGGAATTGTTAAATAAAGATAGCCACATTCACGTAAAATAGAAATTATCCTATTAATTCCTTTAGTCCATTTCTTCATTGAATTCTAATGTGAGGAAAGCAGCAAGGTGTGTGCACACTTGGGTCTGTATTTGTGTGGATGTGTGTGCACACATTCTCATAAGGCTTCAGGTCTCTTGGATGATTATGCACATTTTTTTCAATTTGCTTCAACATTTACTAAGAACATGGTATTCTGAGCCACTTGGGAGTTTATTTATCCAAGGATATAAATACAGCTGAGTTAGAGAATAAGATATCTGTAATTAAGACTTTGTTTTTTTCCTAATTAAAACTTTGCCTAGAATAGAGTCTTAATTGCCAGAAGAAAGAATTGAGAGTTGGTTGCAATTTAATATGCTGTTTGATGTACTAAGTTTCAAGAATATTTGCAATAAATTAGTGCCATAGTACAGAAAATTTGCAGTGTTCATTTAGTGTTGCTGTGTAATGAATACTATCAGCATTTATGCCTTTCTAGTAAGTGAAATTAAACCCACTGACTGGATTCACATACTTTGGTATTAGATAGATAGATAGATAGATAGATAGAACATATTGATAGATAGTTGTATAAACACACACATTAGTCATAGTCATCAAACAACTATACTCACAATGTCTAATATTTTATTGATATTTTAAATTCTTTGCATGAAATAACTGTTATTTCAAACAACAATGTTTAAAGGTAAGAAAGAAAATCATTGCTCCCCCTTATGTAGATGAAGAAGGAACTTGGAGATGATTATTTATTTACCCAAAGTTGATTAATTCATACATGGCAGAACCCAAATTTGAACCAAGACATTGTGTCCTATTCTCTTCTACTCACTTGTGTTATTATTGGTCTCTAAAACAATTATTTTAAAATCTCCTTCCAAGACACACTTCTAAACTTCTTTTTTACTGCTTCAGTGTTCTTCTAAAGTAAATCTAAATTTGCTTGTTTTAAACATCTTTTTAAAATGGGGATGAAAACAGGAGTGGTGTCAGATTTTTCTTCTCTCACATACTTTTATGTGAAGTATCTCTTTGAAGTAAAGCTGGAAGGCAGGTGCTGGGTACGGGTGTGTTGCAGGATGAAACTTTCACAAGTGAAATAGACTAAATATGGAGAAAGTATTTAATTGCTTAGTAGCTAGCACTTTTTGTTTGCCAAGTTGAAAAATCATAATATTTATGGTATATGATGTATGTGGTATTTGAAGTTACAAAAGAGGATCTGAAGGAATGTAGCTCTTTGAGGATTATATTAATGAAATAGAAGCAAACAGTAATTATATCATTTATAATTTTACTTATAAATTTGCATATATTTGAAGAGAGTTGTGCTTCAGTCGGCCTCATTAAATTGTGGCTGAGTGTTCCCGTAAGTGTTGTTCTCAAAATCCTGTATTTATAACAAAGCAATTTTTTTTACATGACCGTGATTACACCTTTTTGTGACTTAAGAGTAAAAAAAAATGCTAACTAAAGGAAAAATGAAACTGTAGCTTGGGATTTTAGAACAATATTAGGAAATATGTTTAAGAACAATACTAGAAAATATGTTCAATACTCCTCCTTCAATAGAAATTTTGTGTTAATATGAGCTTTTAAGTACAAAATAAATTATATTTTACTATATAAAGAAAAAATTTGCATTTTGAAGTCTAATTATTTTTGTGTTCTAAAGTTGACAGAGGAACAAGGGAAAAAAGTCAGTTCAGATTTAAAATCTTGCTTTATTACCTAATCTTTGCAAGCCAAAAAAGGAATTCATTTTCTATGGAGATAGTAATATGTATAAGCGAATCTTTGAGGTAAAATGGATCATGAATTAATATTTGGTTTGAAATATGAGTTGCATATTAAAATATATCTCTTTTTTACAATGAATTAAAAATATAAGCATATTTTTTCACTTCTTTATTTAGAATGTATTATAAAATTTTAATATTTATTCCATAGAGTTTAGAAAATGTTTTACTCATATAATTGCTTTCAGAATCATCAAAGAAGCCAAAGTATCAAGTGGTCATGGGGCCGTGGCACCAAGTGATCGTCTGAGTTCCCTTGTTTCTGGCAGGGGAATTACTGTATCTTGGTGTTTATCAAGGACTCTAGACTTTAAGACGGACCTGGAGTCCAAGATAAGAAAATAAAATGTAATTTCCAGTAAAGAAAATAAACATTTAAACCAAATACATTTTCTTGGAAAGAAAATAAATTTTTTTAAGAAAATAAAATATATTTTCCTGGCAAAAACTGTAAATGACACGTATGTTTCATCCAACCAGTCTTCGCCTCTGTCATACTAAATGATGGGAAGAAAACAATGGAAAAAGTGGCCGCTGTAATGGAAAGATGGGCAATCACAGAAGTTATTATTGTAGACACTTGATGAGGTCTACTCTACCTATGGAGTACTGTACTCTGTCAAGAGAAGAGAGCAAATGGATCTTCTAAATACCCAAAGACAGGAACCAATTTATGCCTGTCAGGCCTCACTTTTCACAGATTTAAATCACTCCTGCTGGGGAGTGACACATTACTCCCATTGTAGTCAAATTTCCCTTCTGATTTTAGTCAAAAATAATTTTAAAAGCTTTCTGACAATTTAAAGAGCATTTTAAAATAAATGGCATTATTATAAAAAATCCCTATTGGATATGAGAAATTATAATTAGTCGTAAGTTTTAATATTTTACACTGCTTTTCTTTTATATTTACTGTATTTTAAAGTGTATTTCTTGGAAGAATACTTGCATCCATTATTACATCGTTTTTTTTTTTTTTTTCCTTTGTACATGTTGAAGAGTTACATAAAACTTTTGTTGTTTTTTAGCTGAGCGAACTTTGTGTTACCATTTTTGTTGGCTGAATGAAAATCCCTGATGGTATTTCACTGGGTAATTAACTTCCTAATATTTTCAGGTGTGGCTTCTGCTGTGTTCTTGATTGTCATGAGATAATGAAATTGTGGGCCGGAAGACATGAATGTGATATTTCCCCTCCCTGTTATATTACTTATGCAAGCAATATATCCTGCTTACTTCAGGTCAGCGTGACATGGTGTGCAAAATTGCATACTGCATGGAGCCAGATGAGACATTGCCGTACACTGCCCATGTGGATGCAAATGACCACTTACCTGAAAAAGGTTCTCACAATAAGTGAACAAGCAATTTCTTTCTCTGTAGTGAGGCTGTTAATGTCTCAATGGGTGGATAATGAGAAAGAGACAGATGAGTTGAATAAAGGTGTTATATTTCATTTTTTATTTTGTACTTTTGTGCCATTTTGTCAAATCAATGCTATAAAATCGTTTCCAACTTTTATTCTTTATTTCTAATCTGGAACATGACATTTATTTTGAAAACTCACTGAAATAGACTCTAACTCAAATAATATTTTTCTCTTTATTAAAAATCAATTTGGAAACATTTCTGTATTCAAAAATCATAGCTGAACATTTGCATACTTAAAAACATTTTCCCATGTACACTTGTTTTTAAAAGAAATTATATAGGCAAAGATAAAAGGAATAGGATGTTTGTCATCCTTGAGACTGTTGTTTTGCGTAGGACTAAATGTAAGATCAATTTTGAAATGCTTAACAAGATTTAATTTTAAAGCATCAATGTATATATTAATATAAACATTTAGTGTACTTGGCAGCAAGATTTTATATTGTATAAATATAATTTCATACTGAAAAATAAAATAATCCAAAATTTATTAATAATTTTGCTGGTAAACCAAGTTAAATATTAATTTAACAGCTACTTGTTAGTAGGTTTATATTGATTCCATTTTAAGTACAATAATATGTATCTGAACTTTCTGGTTTCCTGTGTTTGACCTTTGAATCTTTTCAGTGTTTTCTTGAGGAATAGATCATATTTCTTCACACCAAGAAATAATAGCCTCATACATCCATAGTTCCAAAGGCATCTCTGTCCTGCACTCAGGGAACAACTGGTGTGCTTTAGACTGTGCTTAAAGACAAGAAATCCTAAAGCTTATGCACATGGAATCCTAAAGCTTATGCACATGGAATCCTAAAGCTTCTGCAGTGTTATCTGAAAGCAATTTCATGATTTAACTCATGTTTATCTGTATTTATCTCATTGTCTAAACTCCTGCTCTTAACCTATCATAGTGACAAGTTCTTAGAGATTATCTTCATTCTATACTGTTTATGCCTTTTTAGATGCTGTGATTCTTAAGGAACAATCACTGCTTTGTAGTGAATAGGTAAGTGAGGAGAAAAATGGTGACTAACAATCTGAAAAAATTTGCTCTCATTTGTATGTCTTTTATCATCTAAATGAAAATACAATGCTTAATGTTTGTTTTTGCCTGTAAGATCTTTATTTTTTAACATTTTTTTGGTGCTGGGGATTGAGCTCAGAGCCTCCCACATGATAATCATGCTCTACCAATGAACTATACCTCTAGCTCTTGTTTATTTAGCCCTTGTTTTCTTTTTCTATTACTGCTTTACATCAGCACCATGCATACACAAGCCCACACACACCCACACACACCCACACACCCATCCCCCCACAAATTTATATTCAAAAAGTAAACATCCCCAGTTTCCCATATATTGTCTAACTCAATATTTCCTAGATATTGTCTAATAGAAAGACAAGAATATATAAACTAGAAATAAAGTGAACTCTCAGGATAGGTGTGATGGTACATGCCTATAATCCTACTTCTTCAGGATGCTCAGAGAGAAGGATCACAAAGCCAGCTTGAGCAACTTAATGAGAGACTGTCTTAAAAATAATTAATTAAATTTATTGAAATGAAGTGAACTCTCTGTGGTGTGCCATAATTTGTCACATATCAATTTTATTTATGTTACGCAATTTTATATTAATAAGCATTTGGCGAATCCAAATAAAATATCTTATACCCTTATACTATGTTTTCAGTCCTACTCAAGAATGAGAAACTATCAGTGAAGTACTATAGTTTAGATTTTAACTATAACCGTGTTTTCTTTTTGTTTGGTATGTGGAATTAGGAGTTAGCAATTGTATTGAAAAGGAATAGTAAAAATGTTGATTTTGACAGCTTTATTTAACATATGTTAACATTAAGTAAATATGATAGTGCATTGTAATAAATATCAAAAGAATATAATGATAACCCTTTAAAACTCTGTTCTTGTCAAGTAAGGCCCTTAAAAATAGTGAAAGTACAGTGCACAAGTTCTCTGCCCAATATATCTCATTAATTTAAAATTTTAGTTAAACTTTTAAAAATTTCTGTGAAGTCAGTCAAATCACAACTAGTGTAACTAATTGGGATTATAGTAGAGCAATACTTAGGTACTTGTCTGTGAGTCCTGATACAAATCTTGATTTCCTAACATGCTACCTGCTGGGAAATTGCTTCTGATCCATTTATAGTTTCCAGAGTTGCCTACTCATTAGGTTCAGCTGGGGTGGGGTGTGCTTCTAAAGAGTCTGTGAATTAATTAAGTTGAGGTGTGGCTTGGGCTTCGACATTTCCAAAAGGTCCCAGTTAATTCTATTGCTCAGCCAAGTTTTAGAATCGCTGGTCTAGACCATCAAGGTACAGAATAGTGAAATTGAGATGCTGATCACTCTTATGACACCAATGTGTTTCCTTTTTTTTTGGAGGGAGGTATTGGGGATTGAACTCAGGCCCTTACACTTACTGTGAAAGCGCTCTACCACTGAGCTAAATCCCCAGCCACGAATGTGTTTCCGTACTGAACTGTAACTCTGTATAGGCGCCAATAAGTAATGTGTATGTGGCAGTGTACATGCGTGCAGGCACGTCCACCCACTTTTGATAGAAATAAATCATATGGTTTTGTTGCTTTTTCTCACTTTTGCTATTCTGACTCCATCCAATAGTAAACTAAGAAATCTTTATATGTAGGTAGATGTGTTCATTGTTGGAATTAGTGGTATGCCTAGCTAATATTTTAAAACCCTATGTATTAGTTTGTCTCCCATGTCTCTCCACTCCAGTTTTCCCTGTGTGAACACAAGAGGCACAAATATAAGAAACTGACTAGAAAGCATTTTAAAAAAAACTGAATAAAATTGTTACATCTGTCAACATTTTAAAATTTAAACAAATGGTGACATTTCTTGGACACTTGTTAAAACAACCAATTCATTTAATGCGGTCATCTCCATTTTACAGCCGAGGAAACTAAGGTGAAAAAGGGAAAATATAATCCTGTTTGGGTATTTTTTTAGATAATGTTAGAATTCCTGGTGCTAGCACCACACCTATTTGTATAATTTTTCCCTGTATTAATAGGGAGAAGGAATTGCTTGAAAATTATGAATCCTGACAGCCCAGAACATAATTGGCTAAAAGCAGCTGTTTCTTATAGTCTTAAGTCTGTGAAGGTTTTAATGTCTTGAGCAGTTAAAGATATGTGAATGGTGACAAATAATTGCTTTTATTTTACCGGATTAATTAAGCATCCTTTCTGATCTTTGACATTTTAAGGATTTCCCTGAAGTTTTCTAGGACACTCACAATTCAGTAAAATTCACTCCAGCTTCCAGACAGGTCATCTGAAACACATCAAATGTTGTATCCAGATTGTTTTGTTTTTAAAAGATGTGATCATTATTTCTATAAATGGCTTTTGGCTCAAAAGAAATTATGTTGAGAATTAAGGCAAACACCATAACACAACCACAGCTTCCTGTTCATATAATGTTTTCTTGATCAACTTTTATGGTGATAATTCTAAACCCTGCCAAAGGATAAAAGATTTTTCTCCCAAGAAAATGTTACTTTTTAATTTATTGGCTGATATTTCTGGCCATCCAGTTAAATGGAGGAAATTCAATTAGTGCAACTGATCAAATTTAAAATTTATTCTTAGTTTGTATTAGACTTTATAATTTGTGTCACTTAACAAGACAGTGGATAGGCAGTTTTATTCCAAGGGTACCACTGAAAAGTGTTCAATAAGCATGAATTCAAGTATGAAAAACAATGAAGATTTAAAGAATAGATTACAACTCCCCATTATGATTTTCTTTTTTCCTTTCTTCTTTTTCAAGTAGTGTAACATCTCAGCGTTTTCCTAATTTTTGCTGATCAGTATACCATGTACATTTGGTCTTCGGGGACAGTGTGGATGTTTGTAACCATAATTTTCAGCAGCAGTATTTTTCTGATTGGCAAAAGGAGCTGATTTGTGTCTGTATTAGCACCCTTCACACTCCAGCCCATAATTCCCTCTTCTCCTCCACTGGCAGCTTCCAAACTACCAAATTGTTTTGTGTCAAATACATGTTGGGCTCTGTAATAAATCACCGATGAACAGCTAACTCTTTATTTCTGAGTTGCAGCCTCCAAACATTGATTAATGCGATTCTTCAATGGAACAATGACCAGTGTGCATATGCACAAGAAAAGCCCGTCCACTGCAATAGATAGCTTTGTTCCTTGTGCACCAGCGTCTCTCCTATAGTGTTCCCTTTCTGGGCTGAGCAGCAACCTCAGCTAATTGATTAACAGAATCTTTAGGCTGCCTGAGGTGGGCCTAAAACAGGGATGTAATCAGAGCTTTTGAAAGACTCCTTTCTTGTCTTCTGGGATTCCTGCAGGCACATGGGAGCCACAATAGGCACAACAGCGAGGATTCTGATTTTGGGAAGTCTTGGTGGACTTTAGCGATAATTTGTTTTTGTTATATTATTTCTTCTTTTACTTTAATCCAATTGGTTGTTCTTTTGCATTTGACAGGTATGTTCAGACCAAAAACAAAACAAAACAAAACAAAAAAAATCAAACAGATTCTTTCTTCCTCTTGATTTGCTCTGTGTTATCATCGTTCTGCTTTCATGAAATGAGTCTGGAAACCCATTTCCTCTTTTAATAGTTGTACAAAATACTGAATATACTTGACTATTAAAAATAGGAAGCTGATTGAAATACACACAAAATGAATAAGGACAATTGAAAATACGCTTTATCCTGTACCTATAATCGAATATACTTTTATAATTTGTTAGAAAAGTAAACAATCATGTAAATACTGAAGAATACTCAATATTGTGTTATTTTTTAAATATGAATCACTTTTAAAACTTTATAATAAAAATAAGTAGACATATATGTATAATCATAATAAAATGACACATTTATTGCTATTTTTACTTATTTTTCACAGCTTTGAAATTTGTGACAGGCACATTATATATTTTAATTACATTTATTTATAACTGGTACATAAACAAAAAGTAGCTCACATCGTGGCATGCTTATTATCTGAACACTCTGGGAGGCTGAGGCAGGAAAATTGAAAGTTTGGGCCCAGTAAGGCAATTTAGCAAGACTCTGTCTTTAAATATAAAAGAAATGGCTGGAGATGTAGCTCAGTGCACAAGCCCTGGGTTCAATCTTCAGTAGAGGACAAATAAAATTATGCCTATTAATGGGGTAACAAGTGGTACATATTTGCATTGTGTAGCTCTTTTTTTTTTTTTTTTTGTGGTGCTGGGGATCGAACTCAGGGCCTTGTGCTTGCAAGGCAAGCACTCTAATCACTGAGCTAAATCCCCAGCCCCATTGTGAAATATTTAAATTAGGTTAAATTTATCTGTGTCCTACAACATGTATCATTTCTTTGTGGTGAAATTTTTAAGAATTATTTCTTCTAGCTTTTGAAATGCACATTCATTACTGTCAGTTACAGTCACTTTGCTGTACAAATGAATGAGGTGTTGGCTGAGGGATACATTAATGTAGATTTTATTTCTTCCCCACAGTGGGAACCATATTTTCTTTTAATTTGACCATAGATTTAATAAGAAAAATAAACTCCTTAAGTGTACACATAGGGAAATTGAGATTCAGTTAAGTTGAAAAGATGAAATATATCTTACAAAACTTTATCTCTGGGTGTTCTATGAATCTTCCCTGGAGTTTTATGGACCTGTGCTTCCCATTTCGTGAGTAAGAAGACTAAGAAAATAAATATGTCAAAATTTCAGTTGGTAAGTAGTAAAGAAAGGAGCAGCAGCCCTTTGTGGTTTCTGAATACTAATTCACTTTCTCTAGGAGTCTATCTTTTCAAAAAAGCAAAATTTTGTAGTGCCAGATCCTAGAGGAGAATCTGTCATAAAGTAATGTCTTTGCACAAGACAGTTTGTGTATCGTGGAAAGAATCTGCCTCTATGAAATTAAAAAAAAAATGAGACAATTCTTCATTTATAAAGGACAGGCTTATTCCCAAAGTATAATACAAATTACATTGCTTTAACCTTGGCATCATTTTCTCACTAAAACTTATAGTAGTTAATTCTTAATGTGCTTAACAAATTGTTTAGCTAATATTTATACATAAGGCATGGGATTAATATTAATAAACAGCCTATCCATGGGACCTAGCAGTGATTCTGTAGCAAATAAGTTCAGAATTTCAACCTGAAATGTCATGGACAAATCCCCTAATGAGATGTGCTTACAGCATTGTGAAGACTTGGGGCTGGAGAAAGGTGGGGGAAGTCAGCAGTCTTTTCTCTTGACAGAATGAAGTTTCCCTTTCATAAAATCAAGGGAACTAATTGTAGAGGGCAAGAACAAAGATCTTAGTGATTATTTGGCAGAGTAGAGGACTGGGAGAATTAAAATCTTTGTAAGAGGATGGAATGGAGTGAGAAAAAGCATCCCTATAATGGTGTAGTTGATTTTATGTAAGCGACATAATAAGGATCAATAACATATAAACCAGGAATGGCCAGAGATATCTAGATGGCATATTCAGGCATAAAAGCTAAAAGAATGAAGCATTAAACAACATGAACTAAGTGCATTCTTTACTGACCCACCCAGCAAAAATATTGCAACCACTTAACTCAACTAGTTTAAAGTGAGACTCTACAGTCTTCCCTTTGATTCTAAAGAATGATGAGGATAGTAAATACTTCTTGGATAATTCCACTTGCTATTCCTTGGGCTACACTTTATAATGTGCAATGACTCTACACATCACAGTGCGGCGTATATTGTCATTACCATTTTATTAGAGCCTTGAAAATTATATAATTTGTCTAAATTGATTATTTGGTTAATGTTAGGGGCAGTCTTTTCACACTATATCTTTCTTCCAGAGTCCATGCTTGCACCATTACTCTATCTCAGCATGCCTAAACATACCTACACAAGTAAATGTTATGGTTTAGATCTAAAATGTTCCCCCAAATTCTCATGTTTGGAAGGTGATTGGATCATGAAAGTCTTACATTAATTGATGGAGTCAGTGAGATACTGACTAAAGAAGCCTTAGAATGCTGTAAGTAGAGATTGTTAGAATGTTCTAGTCAGAAATCAAAGACCAGAATTCTAATAGAAACATGTACAGGAAAGGGAAAGTTCAAGAAGTTTTACTTTGGAGTGAGGACTCTATTGGCAGTTGTACTAGAGGCAATGGGTATTACATCCTGGCAGAAAATTTGTCTTCATTTTACCCATGTCCTGAGACTTTGTGAGACTGAGACTAAGGGCAGTGGCCTAATTAACCTGAGGAAGAAATTTCAAAGCAGCCCAATGTTCGGGCTGCACCATGGATACTGCTGACAACTTTTAGCCAGATCTACATTGAGAATTAGGAGCAGAAAGCAGATATGAAACCTGGGTGGAAGCTTCCATGATCCATAGCTCTTGTATTCTGCTTGCCTGTAAAATCAGCATCAAGTGGATGATGCCAAGATATGCTGCAAGCTTGAGCAATAGCTGGGCCCCATTGGACCATAGCTGTAGTAGTGGCAACTGCTATAAATATTGGCATGCGTGTATTGCTCTAATATGATGTTTTTAGCTCCTTTGGGAAGATATCTAAAGGGGAAATTGATAGGTCAAATGGGATTTTTATTTTTAGTTCTCCTCTATCCTTGGTTTTTCCCTCATGATTTTCCTATTTTTTACATTCCCACCAATAATGTAAGAGGGTTCCTTTTTCACTGCAACCACATCAGAATTTGGTATTACTTGAATTCTTGATGATTGCCATTCTTTGTGATGTGAGATGAAATTTTAGTGTTGTTTCAATTTGCATTTTTCTAATGACCAGAGATGTTGATTTTTTTTTCCATATGTTTATTGGTCCTCTGTATTTCTTCTGAGAAGTGTCTATCTATTTCACCTGACCATTGTTTATTGAGTCTTTTATTTGGGGTAGTATAATTGTTTTTTTGAGTTCCTTTCCTACACCTGTGACTTTAAGAGGTTTTTTCTATTTAATTTTTCAGTAGGTTAAATTGTTTTGTTTTAAGCAGCCTATATGTCCGTCAACAGGAGAATGGATTAAAAAATGTATCTATAGGTAGTGGAATACTACTTGGTTATAGAGAAGAATAAATTTGAGATATTTGTAGGAAAATGTATTCACCTGGAAAACATGATATTAAGTGAAATAAATCAGGTACACTAGCTTAAATACTGTATGTTTCTCTCATTTGAGTGAAGCAAAGTACAGATAAAAAGCACACACACAAAAAAAGATTGATAAAAGAGATCAGTGAGATAGATCTTTTTGTAAATGAAGAAGGTTCCAAGTGACCAAGAGCAAGGAGAGAGGAGGAAGGAAAGGGCACATAAAAAGATTTACGACACATATATCAAATATCCACAATGAATGTAATCATCATAGATTGCAAACATGGAATAAAATAATAATGATAACAAGGACAATAATATGAAAATAGAGAAAGAGGACCAGCCAGAGGGAGGGGAGTGGATGGGGGGGAGGGAAATAAAAGAATCAAGATAAATTGAGTACATGTACTTACTTCATAAGATGGATATAAATTCCCTGTACTGCAAACATGTACTTTAAAACAGTTTAAAAACAGTGGAGGAAGATGGAGATGCCAGGAAAGTGGAATATCTTTTGAGGAAAACTCCAGGCAATGAGTTGAGCCAGTTTAAGAGAGGCCAGCTGGGCTACAACTAGCAAGACTGTAGTGGTGGAGCCACTAAGCCTTCTGGAACTCATATCTCACCACCACCTGGCCTGAGTGCTGGATGTGGAACTACAGGGTTTAATGTTTGCTGGGCTGTGGTCTTTCTTTGCTCAAATTCCTTTCTATCCCCGTATTTCTCCCTTTTTGTATTGGAATGTTTTCCCTGTGCCGAAGTATATTGAAAGTATTTCTCTTTCTTTCTGATTTTACAGGTATGCATAGCTAAGAGTTTGCCTTATGTCTCAGAGAAGACTTTGGACTCGTTCTATTATCTATCAAGAGAGATCGTTTTCAACAGACATATGAGTAACCAATAAGCATATCAACAAACATTTAACATTATGAGGCATCAGGAAAGAAGAAATTAAATAACAGAGAGAAGTATCTTCTGTCCACTTCAATAGCTTAGTCTATTTCTCACCGCTATAATAGAACAGTACAGACTTTCTTTTTTATTTTTACTGGGGCATGCAGCTAAGAGTTTGCCTTGAGCCCCAGAAAAGACTTTGTACATGGGCTTTTCTGCAGTGCTGGAACTGTTAAGACTTTGGCAACTCTTAGAGATAGACTGAATGCTTTTTTGCAGAATGAGATGGACATGAGCCTTTTGGGACCAGGGGCAGAATGTTATGGTTTAGATCACAGGTTTTCCCAAAAGTCTCTTATGTTTGAATGGTGATTGGATCATGAGGCGCTGCACCCATAATCCAGTAGTGGGGTGGATGCACCTCGTGATGATGTCAGTAGCTAAATGTGCTGTTAGATGGTGGGGTAAGTTTGGAGCTGGTTCTCTTTGAACATGACCCGGAAGGGTATATTCTTGTCTCCAGCTCCTCCCCTCTCTCTCTGCTTACTGACTGTCATGAAGTGAACAGGTTTCCTCCACCATGTCCTTCTTCCTTGTGTTTCTTCTTTGGAGCCAGCTAAATTCATCCTGAACCACTAGAGCCAAAGGGATACCTTCTCCTTTAAATTGTGGGTATTGAGTATTTTGCCCTGGTGATGGGAAACAAACTAAGACAGTAAACACACTTTTTTTTTTTTTTTTAAATCCAGGCAGGATTTGTGTCATATATAGGTAGAGGTGTAAATCTCCATATGAATCTATTATGGATTGAGTTTTTTACACTTTCCCATATAAAAACATTTTAAATTTCACTCATTGTTCTCATTTATTCAAAATATGTCCTGAACTCCTCTCTGCAGCAGGCCTTCTGACACTTGTCAAGTGGATAGCTTGATGAACAGGTAGCACTGTCTGCCCTTATATTGATTGTAATATCTGTTTGTTCTGGAATACTAGAACTCATTTCATCTGCTTGCTGTTTCACATTTGTTGATATTCCACTTTAACTATGTAATTATTTTTTGCTATTTGGTAGGTTTCATATTTTAAAAGTTAATTTTGATATAAATATCAAACTATGGAATAGATAATTGCATCTTTTCATTGAATTAAATTATATATAGTGGAACGTATTGCTGTGTCTCATCAATGAGTGTGGACGAATAAATATACCCATATCACTGCAATTCAAATCAAAATATGGAGCATGGCATCCATCATTTCAAGTTTCCTTATTCCATTTTGTAGTCAATCTGCATCAGCAGGAGAACTACTCTATCAAAATATGATGTTTCTGTCTGTTCTTTAACTGCATATAAATGCAGTTATTTAGTGTCTATTTTTGGTGTGGCTTTTTCATTAAACATATTTGTAAAATTCATCCATGCATTTGCACATCAGTAGTTCATTTTTTTATTGCCAAGCGGAGTTCCATTATATGAATGCATCACACTTTGTTTATCCATTCTACTAATGGATATTTGGCTTACTTCCCATTGGTCTATTATGAATATACTGCTAAAAACATTATTACACAAGTATTTTTATGAACATATGTTTTCATTTTTTCAATAAATAATTCAGAGTGGAATTGGCAGGTTGTATTTTAAGTGTATGTTTAACTTTGTAAAAGACCGCCAAACAGTTTTCCAACATGTTTGTACTATTTTATACTCCCAAATGCAGTGTGACTGTATTGCTTCCTGTTCATTTGTGGTGTAACAGTCTTGTAGGTTTAGACACTGAAATTGTTTGAATGTTTGTCCCCTCCAAGACACACTTCAAAATTTAGTCATCATTCTAATTGTATTAAGAGGTGGAACCTTTGAGTGGTAATTAGTGTTAAAGGCTTCACTGTCATGTTTGGTTTTAATGCCTCACTAGAACGACTTCTGGAAGTGGGCTGTCTCTGTCTCTGTCTGTCTCTCTCGCCCCATTCCTTTCTCTTGTCCTTCCACTTTCACCATGTGGGAATAGTCAGCAAGAAGGCTTTTGATAGACATCAGGCCGTTGTTCCTGGGCTTCCTAGGACCTAGATCTGTGGGCCAATATGTTAAGTTTTTACTATAAATTTCCTAGTCAGTGATAGCGGCATAAAACAAACTAAACTATTTTAGCACATAGAAGATACTTCTCACTGTATTGTAGTTTCTCTTTCTCCAGTACCTGATAATGTTGAACTTTTGTTTATATGTATATTGGCCATTCATATATCTTTTATGAATTATCTGTCTTGATAGATAATAGGGAGAAGATCCTTTTTATAGTTTTGTTTTTTTCATTCATGATAACATAAATTGTAAACGTCACACTACAGTTGTTTTATTTTTGACTTCAAAATTAGTTTTTAAAAGAAATCTAAAAAATAAATTGCCTTAAAGTTATTCATATGATTTATCATTTCTTGTGCTTTTCATTTCTTCCTATATATAGTTCAGGGTTTCTAACTTGTATATGTGTGTGTGTGTGTGTGTGTGTGTGTGTGTGTGTGTGTGTGCATTTCTAGCCTAAAGAATTTCATTTAGCATTTATTGTGGTGCTTCGTGGTAAATTTTCTAGGGTTTTATTTATCTACATGTAGGTTAATTTAACCTTCACTGTAGGGTACACAGTATATTTACTGACATAGAATTTTTTGTGAGATCTTTGTTTTGTTTTAATCTTTCAATGCTGTAGGCATCTAATTTTCTCCTGGATGTTGTTGATTATGAGGAAAAATAGGTATAATTTGTAGCTCCCTTTTTCTCTGGTGTGTTTCCAAGGCTTTCCCTTTAATTTTGGTTTTTAGTGTTTTGATTATGATGAGTCTAGGTATGGTTTTTGTCTATTTATTATGTTGTAGTTCATTAAGTTTCTTGGAACTTTAGATTCATACATACATATACTTTGTGACAATTTAGCCATTTTTTCGCAAACTATTTTTTGTCTATTTTCACTTGCTTCCTTTGAAAATTTTATTGTGTGTATGTCTAGGACATTTAGTATTATCTCACATGTCCCTGAGACTCTGCTCATTTCACTTCAGTTTTTCTGTTCTTAAATTTGGATAATTTCTGAAGACCAGTTTTTAGGTTCATCAGTGCCACCGCTACCTGCAAACTCTGTTAAGCTCTCAAATGCTGAATTTCATTTTGAATTTTTATTTCTTTTCACTACTAGAATTTTCTTTTCATTTTTATGGCTAATAATTATATACTGAATCTCCCCATTTGTTCAATTATAACCATCTTTTCCATGAAGTAATTATAATTATTCTCATCAGCTGCTTTAATGTTATTTTCTATTAATTCTATAATGGCTATATTGGGATCTATTTTATAGACTTTTCATCAGGATATTCCTGTCTATTTAGTTCTGTGTCTGAAAATTAGTGCTGTATAAGGGACATTTTTGGATTAGGCATCGGAGAGTCTTCATTCTATTGTCTTTCCCTGGAGAACATTGGATTTTCTTCCAGCACAAATTAAATTATATTTAGGTCACCTTAAACTTTATGGTAACTTGGTATTAATCATCAGTATTTTGAAATTTTTTCTTAGTCCAAACTGAACTTCTCCTTCCTAGGACATAGGCTTTTTTTTAATAAAATGTGGTACCATTCACGACATAACTTCTGTTCCATCTTCCCCATGTTGGTCTCAGCTGTTTTGGTTTTGTGCCTGATGTTTCTTTTGGGATTTTTCTGGGTCTCTGCTACACATGTGCCAATCACTGTTCAGTCAAAGATTTGAAGGGAGAATTACATGAAGATTTTATAGCTCCCTCATTACTGCCCCTCCCCCCAAAACAGGGTCATTCTGTATTGCCCAGGCTGGCCTTGGGTTTGTGACCCTCCTGCCTCGGGCTCCCGGGTAATTAGCTGTACTAGCTACGACACCATATATGGATTACAGCTCCCTTAAATGTGACTCTCTCAATTTGGAATTTTTCCTCCTTCATTTTTTAGCCACTCTAGCAATTCTACTTTCCATTCTCTTGAATTGCAGGATAATAAAAATGTGACTTGCTTCTTGAATTCTGTGAGTGAGTTTGTTAATTCTGTGTGGTCTAGGAGGTGTTCAGTGCAGAAACTGTGCTGCTATGTATTTCATCAATATACTCTCTTTTTCTCAAGGTTGTATCCTCCTCACTTTTTGTCTGTTTTCATCCCTGTCATGTAGGTTTGAAGGATTATTCCTCATTATGTTGTCCAGAAGGCAAAATAGTTATCTGTGGATATGTTAGTCTAATTTAACTACCAGTAATTAATGAAACTGTAACAGTACGGTATCTCTGACTCATTCTTTATAGTTGTCTCAACCCGAATTTGCTTGCTTTGTCATAATCTTCTTGTATAAAACGTCTTTATTTTTCAGTGTGAAAAGTATTCCGTATAAAAAGAAATGGGAAAAATTTATTAAACACTTATTTACATTGCACGAAAAAGCTTTATATTTAATATGCATATAAATAGGTTTATATGGTATTAACGTATGAAGTATTCTGATAAAAATAAAACTGAAAAAAGAAATTCAGAGTATGTCTTAATAGACAACAAAATAGCTTGCTGCCATTCCCTAATTTATCCATTTCTATAAAGAGAATTTGTTTTAATCAAGCTGCTATAAAAAATTGTCATAGATGGGGTGGATTAAAAAAAGTTTGTTTCTGATGATTGTGAAGACTGGAAGTCTAAAATCAAGGTACTGATTATGTGTTCCCATGACCTTTAGTTACGAGCATTGTTAGATTCTTTGTGAAGGCCCTCTTTCTAGTTATGTCTTCACATGATCTTTTCTTGGTAGAAGTGAGGAAGAAGGAGAGGGACAGAACAGGAAGTGCAATAAAGAGAGATAGTCTTTCTCTTCCTGTTTTTATAAGATTGTTAATCATATCATGGATTCGGCCCTCCTCACCCCATCTGAACCTAATTACCTCTGAAAGTTCTCACCTCCAAATGTTATTGAATTGAAGATCAGGCCTTTAACATAGAATTTTTGGAGACACACAAACATTCAGTCCACACAGAAGATTTTATTTAAAAATGTTTATTAAACACCTAGTTTGGTGAAAAGTTTTCAGGTCCTGCATATACAGCAGTGAACAAAACTGAAAATGCTCCTGTACTTATTTGTACATCTTGTATTTTACACGGAAGAGATCTGCATTACAAGGATAAACTATATGTAGTGTATGGATGATGGTGAAGATTTCTATGGTAAAAAATAAAATGAGTTAGAGGGATACAGGAAATGCAGTGGGGATAGAAAGTGGTCCCTTTAGAATAGTCCTGGGAGGCTGCAGTGAGAAGACAGCAATTGAGTAAAATTTGACAGAAGTGAGGAAATCAGGCAGACAGAAGGAAGACCAGGCACGAGTAAATAGTGCCTTACTGTCATTAATTTAGAAGTACATTGTTATTAAGAAGTATTTCTTATAATCTGGCTTCTTTTTGATCCTGTATTGTAATTATGAATTTGTTAAGCTTTTTGCATTTCTAAATATATCCATTTCTACTGACTGACTCCCTGCACCCTTTTTCCTTGGAGTTATTTTCTGTGTTCTTTCAATTCAAATGAGGCTCATGCTGTTATGAACACACAGTTCTCAAGCAGGAATCAAAACCCCATATTGTCAAGCTGCCCAACTGGCACTATTCATGGCAGTTTCTGTTCCCGCCAAATTGCTGACTTCTAACATTTCTGCCTGACGAGGAAGAAAAATCATGTGTTCATCCATCACTGTAAGACTGTCTGGCCTAATGAAAATCACGTTTGCGTGCGTGTCTGTGTGTGTGTGCGTGTGCGCGCCCTTGTGGATATGTGCTCTTTCTTCCTACTGGCTCTCTAAAGAAGTCAAGTCGGTGGATTTAGTTTAATTTCAGGGTTTGGTGTACAGTAAATTCGGGAATGTAATTTAATTTGGAATGAAAGAATGCTCGTAGCCCTTAGCATTCCTGTAATATGCTTCTCTAGCATATGTGAAAAAATGTGCTATCTTGGCTCATCCTGAATTCTTTTTCAAATTTATGAAACATAAACAAGCCAGGCACATTTTGAAAAAAATGCTTAATGTAAATATAGCACAAAGAGGTCAGAAACATAATATTTTAGCAACATATTAATGTACATTATTTTCATATTGAATTTAATTGTGTTCACTTCTAAAAGCTTCTTACTCGTTTAATTCGTGAGGTCTTTTTCTTGGAAACTTGTTTTCTGCTGTGTGTAGTTGTTGGTTGGAATAGTGCCTTTGCACAGAATGTATCATCAGATCTCAGGGCCCTGTAGGATTGTACTGTTTACAGAGCCCACTGTTTACATTCTAGTTATAGCTGATGTTAAGCCTCTGAAACATCAAGGGGTGAACAGCTAGTTTTTTGTTGTTCAGATGACTCAGGGGTCTTCAATCAATCTTAATGTAATAGCTACCTGTTTTATAGCTACTAAAGGGAATTTTTATTAAACTTGTACAGGTTTTAGTATTTCGGGAGGTCGGTCCACCATGACCTGAAACAGAGCAGGGCTCGTTTCTCATCGTGCAGTATGCCGCTGCAAAATTGATCTAAGCTTATATGTCTCTTTGAAGTCAGGACAAGAAAGTAACCCAGAAGGCTTTATGAAATGTAAAGAACTACTGTTTCAAGGTGGAGAAAGGACTTCTATAATCGTGTTTGTTTGCTGACAGTGTTCACTTTAAAGTTGAAATGGTTACTTAAATTTAGCTCTACTGATATTCTAAAAATGGTGTATGTTTTGTACAACGAAAAGAATATTTGAAGCCAGACTTGTTTTAAGATTATTGTCATAAGATATTTCATGTCATCACGAAAGGCTATTGGGCTTTGTTGTAACATCTACTCTAGTTTATATCTGTCCCCACTGAGATCCTACTAGACACTGAAAACACTCAGACCTAATACAAATTCCAATTTTATAAATCAATGGCTCACCAGTAATAAATTGTGGGCATTAAAATTCCCTTTACTCTGATCTCAGGAATGGGACATTGTGATTAATCAAATATAGGGCCCTCTAGAGAGGCCATTTTTCAGTGATTTATTTGTTGAAAACTTTTAATTGGCCAAAACCGCGTTCTGAAAATGGTGAACTGATAAGAGAAAAGAATTCCTCTGGACCCACCCAAATTCCCCTAGATGTGAGGCAACATCTTAAGAAATGCAGATCTAACGTTTGACTTGAATTTGTCTGCATTGTCATCTCGTGAGTTTTTCAGTCTGTGGACAAAGGAACTGAGGTAAAAAATGCTTTCTGAAAAGTAGTTTTCTTTGGGGTCTCTTTTTTTGTGGAAACCTGGGAAGAGGCTGAATATTGTATTTGGTGATGCAGTACAAAACAGGAACTGCAGATGCAGAAACAGCTTTCAGTGATGGAGCTTAAAACTTTTAGAGAGATTGGAACCTCCCAGGACGTGGAAGGGAGGATTGCACCAATTTTATTCAGATTTCTAGCAACGAGCTGAGCTCGCCATCATCCATGTTATTCCGCTGTGGGACGGAGGGAGCCTTCATGGTCTGGAGCAAACATCCCTGATCAGAGTCCTCCTTGCTGTGCTCGTCATTTCTTGTCCACATTGAGCTGCACATGAGGAAAACCACGCAAGTTAAAAGTGGAAAGGTAAATAACTTATAACAGATTACGCATTTTCATGTAATCACTATGCAGAATCATTTAACCCAGAAAGTTCTTGAAGCTCTTCTTAAATGTTTCTTTCCCTCCTTCTCCAAAGAGTCACTTATTTTAACTTCTGACAACATATATTAGTAATATTTGTTTGGATGGATTTGTATATGTAAATAGAAATATACAACATGGACTCTGTGTGGTTTACTGTATGTCACATTATTGGTTTACAATTCACGTATATGCTTGCATATACAAAATGTAACGCCTTTTGAAAAAAACATCTTCCTGTTCAATCTAGTAATGTAATTTGCAAGTGTCACAGTCCAATTTTTAATGAATAGGACTAATTAAATATGTTGGCAATACATGAAATTGAGTTACAAGGTCATAAAGTACAAATATTGTTCTTATAAGCAGCTTATTTTCTTATTGTCTCTCTTCCCCCTGAAAGATGTACATGCCGAAGTTCTATTATTCTAGTTAGATAGGTTTAACTCCTCATGGTAGAAATATCATAACTCATTAAAAACAGAACTTGATGTAATACTTAGTGGTGGCATTTTAGAAACAAAACTAATAGAAAAAGTTGTGTGTATCCAATTTAGAAAGACATCTTACAAAAACTTGAAGTCGTTCCTACTTAAGTAAATTACTTTACTGCTAAACTAACACAATTCAAACCCAATTTTAACATCTTTGTAGATGTCTGATGGTGAACATGTGAGTAGATCTCTCATTTTACTGGTTTATAAGATGGGGTATCAATAGTATCTATCACATAAAGTACTCTATGAGGATTAAATTCCTTTATGCACACATTGGATTTATAATATTGTCTGGCACGTATATATTCCCATGCCAAGTATTGTTGTTGCTATTATCATTGCTTCCTCAACATAACTACCTCATTACTTTGGTTTTACATACTTGGGAAATTCTTATCTTGGCAGATAGGATTTGGTGAAATTTTAATTTAAGAGAAACATGTTTGAGAATTCTCAGTTTTTCCTAACCATAATCTTTATGAATGTTAACTCACAGGATGTCTCAATTATTAGATTAGGTTACAGTGATAAAAGTGGAGGACCCAAAGATAAAGGCTTCACCAAGAAAAGTGCTCGAGTGCTATGATGGAAAACACACACACACACACACACACACACACACATCTAGTCCTTTTTATGCTGCCATTATATCAGTCCAGGACCTTATTATCTCTCTTCTGGACTAATACATTTTCTTAACTGGCTTTCTTGCTTTGGTAACATCACAGAAACCCATCCTTCACAGCTGTCTTAGTTACTCTCTTGTTGCAGAGACACAATACCCAAGACTCATGAGTTAAAGGAGGAAAGGTTTATCATAGCTCACCGTTTGTAGAGGTGGCAGTCCGTGCTTGGCTGGCTCCAAGGCAGAGCGGCATGGCAGAAGGTCATGGCAGAGGAGGTTTGCTCATGGCATGGCAGCGAGAAGCAGTGAGCCATCAAGTGGGGTGCGGTCACAGTGACCCAACTCATCCCATCAGACGTCACCTACGATCATCACACCCAGCTAAACCTGTCAGTGGACTAATCCAGTATTGCACAGCTATGATCCACTCACCTTTAGAAAGGCCCACCTATGAGCAGTTGAGGTTTTGGCAGGACATATGGATATAAGCCATAAAAATTGCTTGTGGAACTGATTTTAAGGTACAGATCTGTTATTCACATTCCCCTTATTTATGTCCCTTTCAGTGGTATCTATGTGTTCATAAAAAATGTATTGAGTGGCCATCATGTGTTAGCCATACAGAGACAAAGTCCTTCATGTACTAGCCTTTTGACTTCTCTTTTCTCTTTATCCCTGACCTTCTTTCCACTTGCAAGCCAAACTACCCAGGAAACTCTGGCCAGGTACCAGGGTTGTATTAGGCACTATGACTTTGCAGCATAATCTTCCTGTCCTGGCTTTGCTGTGAAACACTCAGGCAAACAATTTATTCTCTGGATTCCAGGCCTCTCATTCACAAAACAAAAGGTTTAGGGTTCTAAACTGGAATTTAAACTCTCCAAATCTAAAAATACTATTAGAAGATAGAGGAAGGAAATTTTAAATGGTCGGTGGACACTTGGGTAAAACCACGTATCCTATGATATAGTTAAAATGTACTGCATATGGAGTCATTAAAAATATAGTAAAATAGGACCCAATTGTAATGATTTAAATATCTTATGCCTAAAGACAATCAGGTTGAGTCAGAGCCTTGAGTGTTGCAGTAATAAAGTACTTGAGAGTCATGGAAAAATACTGATTTTTGTGGACATACTAAATTCTATTATGCTGTCTGTATACTTCTTTTTAATTACACAAAATAGAAAATTAAAATGTTGAACTTCAATATCCAAGAAGAAACAATGTTTTGTTTCAGCACCCTACCTTAGAAAGGAAAGGACAGAGACAAGTTTGGGAAGGACAGAGGTATTATTGTATAGGGTAAAGAGACTACAAAATGCTTTCCCCCAAGTTGTTGGCAAGAATGACTGTATGAAATTAAATCATAAATAATATAGATAAAGGGACACGGTGTGGGGGGTGGTAGGAGAGGAATTGTGGATGGAAACATTGACAGTTGAGTGGTAGAACTTAGGAAACCTGAGTGAGAAGAATGTACATTCTCTGAGGTGACAGAGGATATAGTGGAGAAGAAACATTTGGCAGATCTTTGAGCAAGATGGCCGTATGCTCAAAATGTCAGCTCAAAACAGCTTGTTTTATTTTGAAGTAAGAAAGGGTGTGAGCTGGAAGATGGCAAAAGAAACAGAAGGGAAGCCAGTACACAATGGAGTTTTGAATGTGCAGGATGTTCACATGGTCTTTGTAGAACAGATAAGTGCATGATTCAACTTCCATGGTTTTGGTCAGAAAGTATAAATTTTTAGCCTTTCAAGAAATTGCATAATATTTAGTCCTCATAACTAGACTCATTTGGTCTCTTGTTGGACACACTTCCCACAGTGTAGTCTTTTCTGTAATATTTTCTAATATAGGAAATTTTCCTAAATTTATAATGCTTTGGATTTGGAACTCTAAGATCAAGGGTAAGAAAAATGCCTGAAATTCATTTTTCCCCTGGTTTTATTTTTTTTTAAAGAGGTGGGAAAACAGGCTCAAATGCAAATAGTCATCAAATCTAAGATGTAACGTTTACTCCAATGTCCATGTGTTACTTGTTACTGTTCATTTAACAATAATTGAAGAGTTAACATTTATAACCTCTGTTTTTATTTTATTTTTGTTTGTTCTATTAGGACTATGCCCATAAAAGTATAATATTGAATTGGTAACTCTTATTAGAAATTGTATGACCACTCTTATTGGGTGTCTGTAAGTGAGTTTAAAAGGACTTGTATTTAAACAACGGAAAGTAATTTTCTTTCCATGCCTATCTTATCCTTCCCATGTTTTCTGTATTAAACCATAGCCCTGGTGCTATCATTAATAAAACCTACTAGGTTTTCCTGAGGAGGAAGGATTCTTAATAGGAAGTAAGGAGAGAATATGGAAAATAGTGGCTCCAGTTGGGAAATTAGCTCATCATGGTTAAATTCAGCAAAACAAAGTACTTATATAAGATGCTGCATGTCTAAAAATAATCATACTTTTCTCAATTAGACAATAAAAAATGCTTTTAGTTGTTGCTGCTTGCATTTTTTAGTTACATTTATATTATTTCCTTCAAATCTTTTTGTGCCAGATATAAATACCTCCATCCATGAGACTCACCCTTTCCACTGTAAATAGAAGGAGAACAAAGAGCTGTATGTTTGTGGCAAAAAGAGGAGTCTGTGAGGTGAATGCCCTGGAGGGAACCCAGACTCAAAGGGGCTCCCTAACCTACATTCCCACCAACTTGGAGATGCCGAAATGAGTTGGTTAGATCTCCAGCAGGCTCATGTCCTTCATACAGCTCAGAATCCTCTCATCAATATTTCTTCCTACTATTAGAGAAACAAATAAAACACATCTCTGCTGGGATTAATTTGCTGCAGCCTGAAGCAAGAAGCCTGCACTGGCAGCCACTCCTGAGCTGAATAAGCAACATCCCAGCATCTGTTGACAATATGAAATGGTTGCAGCAGCCAATATTCATAAGAAAGAGCCTCCAGAATCCAAAGAGAATACACTGGTCAATAGTTAGCTGAGTCTGACCACTGAAAGAATAGCATATAATTCCATATTTTCCAAGCTATATTTAAGTGAGGGCTTTTTTTTTTTTTTCCTCTTTGGATCAGAATGTGGAGAATCTGTGTAGACCTAATTTTACTTGAAGAGCCTTAGTTACATAGCTGGTTTGGGCTGAAAATGCCTGAAGTTATTTCCAGCTGGACATGGATCAGTTTTATGAAACCATGACATAAATAGCTGCTCTTTAGTAGACTGGTCACTGCTATTATGGAGCACTGTGATTGGAATAGAAATAGAAACACAGGGGAAGATTTGGATCTCAAGGTGCCATGATAGCTGAAAGAGTCATGTCTGAAGCGGCATCATTTAACTGCCGTTCTTCTTAGTACTACATTTAATTTAAATGTAAAATAAGTTTTTCTTTATGTTCATAACAATTTAGATGGCATAACCGACTGACTCTTTTCCTTCAGTTAGTGAGTCTATCACTTTTATCATTTTTTTTTTACCATTTTAGAAAATTTAATTTAATTTTAGTTTAGTTTTTACCTTGCATTACAGGGAGAGGAAATGAAAGCACCCTTTTCAGTAAGAGATGATAGGTTTCTGTTTAACCATCATCCTTATTTTCCAAGACAAATGTCTTGTAATCTACAAAGTGTACACTTCTTTCTGGTTACAAAATATATTAAGGTTTTACTGCTCTTCTTTTGTAGACAGATTTAATTGTTGACATCTTAAAAAGCTGTGTAGGTTTCATACTTCTGATCCTGACCGGTAGGACTGGTGCAGTTTCCATTTTATTCAATTGTATAATCTTTGTGTATCGAAGTGATAGTAGTGTGGTGATTTTACTAGAATTTAAGAGAAGAAAAGCAATCCTGTTTACTTTTCTGTATGAAATGAATCTTATCAGTGGAACTTCTATAATTAATAATAGATATAAAATTAATGTGAATCTCTAATAGCTATTACAGGTTCTGTTTTGCATATTACACAAGGTCCTGTATGCTGTATACATCCCTCTTGAGTAATGATTATAACTCGTTTATTTTCTTTCAGCACAATTTAGTGCTATGATATGGTTTTCTATCGTGGGTACCAAATACAGAAAAATTGGTCCCTATTGCAGTGTGCAAATATCAGTGTTCTGTAAAAGGTTGTTTGAAGTTATTAAAACCTGATTCATGTGATGCCGAGTTTATCCTGAGGCTTGTGCTGGGGCAGGCATGCACATCAAGGAAAAAGAAGAGCCAATTCCCAGAGAGAGTGCAGACAGCTACATTCCGTGGGGTTAGTTAACACTGTTGTCAATGATGAATCTGAAGAGATGCTTCTGACTACCTTTTTATGGTTCAGTCTTTTTCCTGAAGTGGTCAAAGGGGCATGTGCTTCAACATGTGAGCCAGCAAGGCGTCTGCAGTTCTAATCCCCTAATTAGACTATCGTGCACAGATGGTATTTACTTCTTCTTTTTTTTTTAAATGAATGAAAGCATGTGGTAATGATGTTCATGAATTTTTATAAGGTTAGAAAATGCTACTTGAGTTTTGTTTATATTTGCCTAACCTCCTGTATAGGTCAAACCATGAGTGGAAAGATATTTGAAATTTAATATAAATAGATGATGCCATTTTACCCAGCCAGACTGTAGACGTGATGTATGTGTAGACACTCATGGACTCTCTGTCACACATCAAGCGTGTGTCACACATCACATATCTGCCATTTAAAAATTTGGAGTATTTTAGTGGGAAAAATAAATTTTTTCTTGTAAGTCTTCTACCTTGCCTGTATAATCAAAAGGCATTATAAATATTTGTGCTCAATTCTTTGGCTACATTCATTTCTAAATTTTATAAGTCCAATTTCAGATAAAGACCATATTTGTTACGCATGCTATTTTTGTTCGTTTAAAATGTTTTAGGCAGAGCGCAGTAGAACACAATGATTTGAAGGAAGAGTCAATAACTGTAGGAATAGGACAATGAACAGCTTCTAAGCGCAGCCATGCTTATGATGCAAGGGCAATGATCCACTTTTCTCCATAGTGAAAATAATATTTATCACATATTTTCTACTATCTTTAAATTTTTTATTTCATTTATTTTTTATTTTATAGAAATGTATATATTTACTTTATATAAAATATAAACAAATATATTTTATAAAGATTAATATTTTGGTTTTATTTATGATTGCAGTATTTAAAAATCATTTTTGTTATCTGTTATTTAGGTAGTAAAAGAGGTATGTTTGCCTCAACTGTAAAGGATAATAGTCCACTTTTGTTCTTACACAATCTAATAAGAATTTTCTATTTCATTATTAATTTTGAAATGAATAAATATGTAAAGAAATAGATAAAATCTGACTGCACAAATTAAATTTAGTTTAAGTGCGATGCTGTTACTGTTTCATCACTGACAAAGTAATTTGTTCATTTTATTTTGTTTGATTATTTTCAAAGTAGTTAAGAATACAGGCACCCATTATGCAGTAATTTAAAGTTACCTGTCTCATAGCTTTTTAGTGTTGTCCAAGGTCTATAGCATTTAGGCACAGAGCTTTGCTTAAGTTTGAGTTGGAACCGGAAGATGTGTCTGGGCATAAACTGTTTGGATTGTAACTAAGCTTGGATTATTCAGCATTAGAGTATTATTTGCTTCTTAGTGTTTTAAAGGAGAATGTTCCTGAGTAATAACATGTAAACTGAGAATGAATAATGGTCCTCAAACAAAAGAAATATTCAGTGAAAGTGAAAAAGTGTGTAAAGATACGCACAGAAAACATGGCACTGTGTGGATCAAGTCTGGCAAAAATCAGAAACCTGATACATATATACATCTTCCCAAATTAGATTTCCTTATTGAGAGATGGTTTGGCTTGAAAATATGTGAAGTTTTCAGTGTAGTCCAAATTCAAAAGGCTTTTAGATAAATTTACACGAAATTTACCTTTTTGTGTATCCTGTTTTCTTCTTTTATTTAAGACTCCCTAATACATTTCTTTTAATGGTTGCACAATATTCCACTATATGAATGAAAAGAAAGTAGTTTTAGTCTATTCAAACATAATTTTTAGCTGTTTGCAGAGATAGGCAGAAATAGTCTGAGAGGTATTAGAATTAGGGGTGTATTTAAAAGTGTGCCATGTGCTCATAAACTATATAAAAAGTTGGGTTCAAATCATTTTAATAATATACTATAGTTATTTTTAAATTCGTAATGAGACATTGAATATACAGTTGATTTTTTTCAAATTTAATGTAAGCCATTGTGTTGTTTAATTTTTTTTTCAGTTACATTTATTTTGGAGATTTTTGTATCAGTAAATTATTTTACTGTTTTAATAAAAAACACAATTTTCTGACTTTGTATTTTCATTTTATTGTATTTATCATTCTCTTTCATGTGTAAAATGTAATTATTTATCAATATGTGTTGTCATCAGCAGATGTATTTTTGAAGGCCTTACAGTTCTTCATAAGAACTTCTTGCTTTTTTTCCTCTATTTACTCTACCGTGCTTTAAAATGTAGATAATGTAAGTGTGCTCTAGATTAGCAACTGTGTTGGTATACATACTGTTTATGGTAGTAAACTGTAAGTACCATCAATTACTTTTATGTTTTCTTGTTTTCATTCATCTATTTATCCATTCATTTATCTTATCAGTAGTATCAGTGGCCACTGTGTGTGAGGCACTGTTGTAAACCCTTGAAGAAAGTGCTGGCCCTGGTAGAGATCACCTGCCATTAGATGAGCAGTGGTTGACATTGCCACCATATCACAGAATAAATGCATTAATGTAAAACAAAGCAGTCACAGCAAGTGAATTCCAGTGGTATTATGTACAGAATAAATAAGTTCATAAATTGGTAAAATAGAAAACAAAAGTGATGGAATTTTAAGGTTAGTACTTTGGCTTGGAGTCTTCATATAGCTCTTCTTGCATTTGGTTTGGTTATGTTTATTTTAATTCTACCGCAGCAGAGTTTTCATGGTAGGTGCATCTATAGACCATAGTAGGTTCTTTACTGTGTTTTTCATATTAATCTTGAGTGGAGTTTATCAAACATTTCTATTTGTGATTCCCTTATGTCAGAGTATCTTGATTTTCTCTTTAGTTTATATGTGAAATTTTCATGTATTTGTATATGGTTTTACTTATTCGCATATTGGATGAAATGAACATATTATTCCAAAATCATCGATTGTATGTGTAACGCAAGTATTGGAACCCCATATGCTATTTCCCTTAACACATATCTACTTGACTATCAATTTACTGTTTAATAATCTGAGCAAACAGTGCACACCGTTATACAATCAGCTGAAATTGGTTTCCATAAAAATAAGGTATACTGCAAAAAATGATATATTTATGGCTAATATGATAAAGTTCCTTTTTATTTTATTTCTACAAATAGAATTGTCCTTAACTGGAATATTTTGTGTTTGGTTACACTCTTTAGACCTTTTTAAATGATTTAAAATTTGTATTTCTTATTCAAAGCTTTATGTATATTACCATCTTGCTTAATTGAAAAATATAGAAATAGTTTTCAAAATATAGAAATAGTTTGGAACTCTCAAAATATAACATCTCTCATCCTGGAAATTATTTTTTGTTGATTGGTTGATTTGAGTAACCTTTCCTTTTTTTTTTTTTTTTTCCTGCCACTTTGGGCTTTCTGATCATTTTACCGTTACTACGTGAATAAGTCATGTGTGCCAATACCAAATCTTTCATTAGTAAATCTTCATTAGCTACGCTCTGGTCTATATTTAGTAGGCTGATATACTGTTCTTTTGACAAATGGTGATTGATTATGCTAATAAAATCTGTCAGTGAAGAAGAGTTTAAATTGTAAAGATTATATATATGAAGCGTTTATTAATAGCTCCTCTTCTTCCTCTGAGCTGTTCCTATCATTTGACAGGTAAGGGCTTGATGTTTTTCACTTTGATTCTTCTTTTAATCTCCAGGTGGGACAGATTTGCATGATTCTCTCTGTAAGGTTTTGTCTTCATGAAACCAAATGGTCTGAAAGTTCTTATGTTTGGAGACTGCCAGAATACTTGGCCAGAATTCTGATCATTTTTCAATTGGTAACATACCCTTTTCTTTAGTCTTTTTTGGATTGGTGGATGTTTTGCGAATGCTTACATAATCTACTCTAAATGTATGCATTATTGCATTTTTCTATGCTAGCTTTCTAAGTTACTAATCAGGAAAAACAAGTTATTGAACTATTAGTTTTTTTTTTTAATTACTTCTCTCAAAGGTCATTTGTAGAGTATCACAATCCCAGTGTGTTTATGGTTTATTTACTTTAACCCTATTTAATTTGCTTTTACTTTCAAATGTACTAATTTTCTCTTCTAGTCTTTTTCCTTCATTTGGTTTCCATCTCATTTCCCTCATTTACCAGTCTAGAAAACCTATACGGCAGTATGTCTTATTTTTAGTTATCCTATACTGATTCCTCATGATTACCCTTTTCCTTTTCTAATCATTCATAATCTATTTATTTATTTTTTTAATCACTTCAAAATAACTCCGAAATTGCTGCCAAAGTTATTTGTATCCAGATTGATGACTAAACCTGTTTGGTTTTTTAAAACTTTAAAATTAAAAACAAATTAATTTCTAAATTTTGGCATTCCCTCATTTTCCCATGGTGTTTAGGGTAATTTAGAAATGTTGGCTTAGGGTCAATACACCTCAGACATTGTTAGATTTTTTTTTTTTCCTGTGGGTGCTGGGGATCAAACTCAGGGCCTTGTGCTTGTGAGGTTAGCACTCTACCGCTTGAGCTAAATCTCCAGCTCTAGATTTCTTTGTTTAAAAGTATGTGTTGGAAATCTAATCTCTTATTAGATTATTTAATTTGTTAAGGTAAGTTTCAATAAAATATAGAAATTTAGCTCAGGAACTTTTGGTCAGGTAACAATATTTGTCTCAAGTAATCGTTACAATAAGGACAAAAAGTCCTTATTGCTGTTTTTTCTTTTGTGTGAAGAAGATCAAGCCCAAGACCTCATGTGTACTAGGCTAGTGTTCTAACACTGAGCAACACCCTCTGCCCATAACAAAAATAAATTGACAACTATTTTTAGTGTTTGAATTTTAGCTGAAAATTTGATGTGATGTATAATAAAATAACAATGTTGATAAAATAGTAAAATTAACAAATCTGTTTATTATTTTATGAACATTTACACTTAATTTTTTTCTAAAATATTTTCATAACTTATCCAAATAATTATAAAAGCAATTTTGAACTAGAAGATACTGAACAGTTGAAATTATGCAACAAAGGGCTTTCAGAGATTTCTTTGCTCCTATATTCTTAGCCTCTACAAGTTAGTTGTTAATATTTCAGGACTAAATGTATGATGTCATTTATCTATGTTATTATATGTGTTGCAATACAAACTATGAAATAGAGTTTATGACATTTTAAAGTTAGTTTAACTTGACTTTAAAAATGCAGGAGAGGCTTATGAATTGTCAAAGAAGATCTTATACTTTACGTAATCATCTTTCCATCACAGTTTTATGGATAAAATATTATATAGAACATTAATGAGGAAAGAGATTTATTTCAATGAACAATGACCCAGTGAATGATTATTTAGTTCCTACTATGTGCTAAGCACTTGTCAAGAGTATTTATAGTAGCTATTAGGGATTTTTCTTTAATAATGCTGTAATTTGATACAGGGAATATAGTTCAATATCTAATCTGACTTAATATTTTAACTCATATTTCTTTTACACCATTCTTTTGAAAAAGAAATATGGAAAAGCATTGCTTATACCTATAGCTAATATTGCGAAAAAATAGTAATTAAAGACATATATCATAGAATGCCTTTCCTCTGTAAACTTCCAAAGGGTAAATGGTAAATGGTTACAAAGGCAGACAAATTGGGTTTGAATTCAAGCTCTGGTACCTTAGACAAGTTATTTGATTTCTAAAGCCTTAGTTCCTTCCCTGTAAAATGCAACAAAGTCTTTATATTAGTTATTGTGTTGAAAAGAAGTATAAATATAGCATATTATATATATATACATATATATATATAAAACAAAGTATATTTACTCTGCATAAGGTATGTGCTAAGGAGGTTACCTAAAAACAAATGAACACACAGGGTATTTCTTAATAATTCACTTTTTCTCTTTTTTACTTAGAAAGCATTTGTGAACAATTTCCTAACCTCTCACAGGAATACATATATGATAGTATAGATTTTGGAAGGAATAATTCCATTTGCTTAATTTATCACTGATGTCTTTTACACAATTAAAATTTTAGAAACGTATATTTCGTAGGAATAATTTTCAAGTGGGTTTCCTATTTTTAATTTACTCATAAATAAAAAGAGATTTCCTTGGCCCTGGGCATATGATGAGTAATAAAACACTTTCATAGACTATCACTCTAGATAAAAAAAAAAAAATAGAATTTATGTCTTTGATGTTGTTTTAGCTAGGATTTCAAGTTATGGGCAAAAATCTGTGGAGAATCCAGAAGTAAGATCTAACAGTTTAGCCAGCTCATCTATTTTCTTTTTGGAGGAAGAGATAGGGTAAAACTGGATATCTCCAGAGGGAGATCTAAGTACAGGGGCATAATAAATCCCCTTTCCACTGACAAAGCCACCTGAGTTCCCAGGGAGAGCTGGAGGAGGGGAGGGAGGCACAGCAGAGAGGCTGACTTATGGGACTTGAACGTAGCAATTTAATATATAGAGGTGGGGTAACTTTTCAGTATTTCCCCCTTAGACAGTTTGGGGCAGGAGAAAGAACTTGCAGTAAATATAATATTATATTAGTACTCTTTAATATTTACTCCACAAAGGAAAATGGGGGGAAGTGCATGGCCAGGCAAGTCTTGTTTCATACTGGCTTCTCCTAGCTTTTCAACAGAAAAGGCTGTAGGATTTTTCCTGAGCAATATAAACGAATTTTCAATTTTTTTTCTAATTTTATAAAAATGTAGTTTTTCAAAGCACTCCTCACTATTTCAGATTTTGATTATTTCTTCACTTACGAATATCATATTAAAAGCAGTGCTTTGAGAGTACCAATATTAGGGGAAGTTCTGAAACTCTTATACTGAGGCTGCTGAGTTAATTAAGACTTTGGAAGAACAAATGGCTTACTTTGTCTGGGAGGTTTACTGATGATGTGAGTGTTACAACCTGCAAATTATCCTGCTTTTAAATGACTGATATTCCCCCACCTCCACCTCCAATACTGTATTTAATTTTGGATTTTTACCTAAGAAGAATTTGTCCTTCAGTGTATTTGCTTAATATAATGTTGGGGGTCTCAAAAGCAGTTACTAGTTGTTTGGGAAAGAAAATAATCCTTCCTGCATACCAAACATCAGACAGAGGTCATAAACCTTATAACAATAAAAGAAATTTCTTTTGTCCTTTTGCAGCCCTCTAGGATTCTAGAATAGATTCAGATAGCAGGAGAGGAAGTTGAAACCAGAGCAGAGTTGGAAAGTCCAGACAAGATTTATCAAACCCGACATTGTACCTTCCCCGACTCAGCAGTGCTGGGAGTAACTTCCTTATCACAGCGCGCAGCCAGTCCTAGGAAGGCTGTCTGTGTCCCCCAGGAGCGGGTCTTCTCACTGCAGTGTCACTCAGGTTTGTCAGGAGTAGGTGGACTGAGGAGAAGCACTTGGGCTGTTCAGAACAAGGAATCGGAGAAAAGAGCATCTTTTATAAGTCAGAAAATTCCCTAGGCTAGAGTACATGTAATCACAAGTCTCAGAAAACAATGAGGTGTTAGGCAACGTGTGCTCACATCTTATAAAACAGTTGCAATAAAATATGGTCCAGAGAGACCTAAATGGAACCTAAAGTCTCATATCGTTGATAACACAGCAAGTGACAAAGGAAAGCTCTTTGTCTGGCACTGATGGGTCATGAATTTAAAGCAAAGCAAGATTACTCTCTTTCATTCTTGTTCTGTTTTTAATACAGCTGAGCATCAGGAACACAATACTACAATGACAGATGAATTAATCCCACTTTCAGGTAGATGGATCTGGAAATCTTAAGAAGACCCATGTTAAATTCAAATTTTTAACTAGACAGTTACTTAAAAAATAAAAACAAAACTTTAACTTTACCACTTCCTCTTTGCCATAAAAGTTTTTAACACAAAGAATACTTTTTTCTGATATTCAACTTTAGGAAAACATGATAAATTTCCTAGTTTAACTTGTTTTTCTTTCACATTTTGTAAAAAAAAGAATTAAAAAAATAAGACTCACCACTGCAAAGGAGGAAAATGATGCAAAAATACCAATTTATTTTTTAGAATCAGGTCCATAGTGAAATATATATAACTTTGTAGAAACTAAGTAGCCTTGTAAATTAAAAATATTGTAGTGAAATCAAGTGATGCTATATAGAATTAGAACTAAGAACAAATGCTGTTTTTTTGGTATAATGTCTTAAAGTGACTTTAAAAACTGTAATAAGAGATTAAAACTTGAAGTGTCAGAAATACGAAAAATCCAAAGCTCACTGTCTTTTAAATTACAAAATAACAACTTGCACGAGAAACACAAACTTTCCTAATCATTGATTCTCAGAGACTTTGGATGCATTTCTAAAATTAGAAAAGTAAACCAGGTTTTATGCCTCATCATATGTTGGCCTTCACTCCTTTCCAAACATTCAGTCACATGGATATCAGTATCTTCACATGAGTTGTTTTAGTTTTCCTTTCAGAAAGTTGCTCTCAGAAGAAAATAAGGTTCTTTAGCACAGAAAATGCAGTGTCTCATATTTTCTTTTCCGATAGTGCCATAACAGTTAACAACACTTGTCACTTACTGGATGATTTCTGTATTTTAGGCATATGCCTAGTGCTTTACATATACTGTACAACTTCACTTTTAAAGTATTCTTTTTTTTTATTCTTTTTTTAATTTTTAACCAAGAACATGTATTGGTACATTGTACATATAATAATCACATTCATCACAGTTATTTTGTACCTGTACATGATGTATCTTGGTTCCCCCCTCTTTCCAGCCCTACCTTCTGTTCCCTCCTTCCCTATTTACAGCAGATTTATTCATATTTTTCCACGATTTCCCTTTCCCATTTCTTTCCTTTTTTCCCTTCCTGCTTTTTCCCCTTCTCTCTTTCTAGATCTCCTAACTTTTGAATATTATCTTCCTTTTATATAATATCTATTACACCTCTTTGTCCTTATTACACTTATGGTTGAACGAGCTCAAATAAACAACTTAATGTTGACCCTCAAACGTCTGGAAAAAGAAGAACAAATCAAACCCAAAGCTGGTACGAGAGAGGAAATTATTAAGATCAGAGCTGAAATTAATCCAGTTGAGACTAAGAAAACAATACAAAGAATCAACGAATCAAACAGTTGGTTCTTTGAAAGCCTAAACAAAATAGACAAACCCCTAGCCAATCTTACCAAAAAAAAAAAAGGAAAGAAAAGACCCAAATTCATGCAATAAAAATGAAAGGGGTGAAGTCACAACTGACCCGTCAGAAATCCAAAGGATCATCAGCACCTCCTTCAAGAACCTATACTCAAACAAGACGGAAAACACTGAAGAAATGGAAAACGCTGAAGAAATGGACAGATTCTTAGAAATATGTGAATTACCACAACTAAACCAAAAAGAGATAAAAACACTAAATAACCCAATATCAGCCATTGAACTTGAAGAGGTAATTAAAGTATTCTGATGAGTCATGTGCTCTTATTTCTATTCCTATTCCACAGATGTGGAAACATGTCTAAAAGGGAAACTTCCTTGAGTAACATAGCAAGTTAAGTAGAAAATCAAGGCCCAAGGAGGGTGGATATTCTTTTCTGTGACACTTCTTAGCTGTCTTCCTGGAGTGGTTTTTCTAGCCAGCAATGTCTTTTTCATCCCCGAGATGCCTGCTGCTGAGCCTAACATCATGAGTCCTGAGTGACAGCAATTTTGGCAATCTCTTGACATCTTCTCATTGACCATGAGCTTGGCCGTGGCTTCAGAGCTTTACAAAGGGAGTTTGCTCTTGTCATGGTGTCACGGGGAAGCTTTTCTCCAAGTAAGGCCATGCAAGGGGAAGCTTTTCTCCTCTTGTTGGCTTCTGTTCCTCTTATGACACTGTGTGGGGATGAGACGCTTGGACAAGCAAGAATCATCCTTTGATCACCTGAGAAAACAGGGCAAACATACTTACACGCTAGAACTAAAAACAAGAGTCTGGGATTTTGAAGATATAGCAGAGCAGCAGAACCGACCCTGATATCAGCAACTTCTGGAATCATGATACTACTCTGCACTTGCAGTCAAATAAATGAGTGGGGTCGGCCAGGTCCCCTGCAGACAACACAAGGCAAACATGGCAAACGAAGTTGATGCAAATGAAAAATCTGGATTAAACGAGGAGTACAAATGAAAGACAAACACGTCTGTTAAAATTGTTCTTTCCTTTAAATTCATTACCTGTGTTTTAGATAAAGTTTGATTTTCAATTGCAATAGTATCTTAATTTAGAGTTCCTATAGAAAACATCTTCATCTTTGAAAAGCTGATCATGTGTTGTTAAAATATACTTGGAAATTACTCCTCACTACATTTTTTAGCTGTAGCATATGTGATCCATCAATTTACTTATTTAAAACTTGTGATTATGGATAGAGAGCAAAAGTAAACCGTTGATACCTTTGATCCAGAAAATACGTTGGTTAAAATGGAGATTGAATTCATCAAGTATTACTTATAGGCCTAATTACTGGGTAATAGAGCAATTAAAGGGCCAGATGAATTCAAATGTTCCAAATCTGAAGCTATTCATAATCTCAATCTAAACGATTAAGAGGATTTTGTCACTTAAATGTAATAGTTAAGGGGTTGGGGATTTAGCTCAAGTGGTTAGAACGCTAGCCCAGCAAGCAAAAGGCCCTGAGTTTGATATCCCTTGCACCAAAAAAAAAAAAAAAAAAAAAAAAAAAAAAAGATAGTTAAACTTTAATTTTATTGAATCATGTGTTTCAATAAAAAGGTTGCTTAGGTTGCTTTTAAAAACCAAAATTATGATGCATCTTTGTAGTTAATTTCCAACTTAAAAATTTATTTAAATGTTTCATTATTTTTAGTGTAGAACAAAATAGATACATAATTTACTGTTTGACAGCCAGCATTAGTTTTTGGTTAATAATGTCATCTTATGCACATTTTCAAAATAAACAAATCTTGTAATACAGAAAACAAGTTGTTCTTGCCCTGCCTACACTTCTTCAAAACATAAAAGGCTAAGGAGTACAGATGCTGCCTTTTGACATCTACATATCCATTGTTCTTGCTAAACTTTTGTTTCCTAGCTCAGGCTGAAAATGGATAATTATCTGTAATGGAAGACAGCTGTGGTGTAGAGTCCCCCCTCTTTTCATCTTGTGCTTGACTGCATAATTCCCTTCCTGCTTCAGTGTTACATAAGGTTCAATTTTCTTATGTTTATTTTATCCCAAAAATTTAGTGAGTATTTGAACAATCAAAATGTATTATAGTTTTGTTGCTACCTAGTGTTTTAAAGTATGGATTAAAGGGCAAGATTTCTAATACTAGACTGTTATGCTAAGGAAGAGTGTAATTGCTGTGTGTATCTAAGAAACGATGCTATTTTTTAAAGGGACATAAGTATTTTAAGCCACATACCAAATTCACTCCTATTTCTATTTAAGTATTGTATTGGATTATGCCATCAAATTTGGGGGTGCTTGGTTTTTTTTTTTTCCTTTTCTTTTCCAATTCCAACTCAGACCTTGACATTTTGCTTTTGGGTTTTTTTTTCCTTTTTTTCTTTCTTTCTTTCTTTTTTTGTCTTTAATGTTTCCCAGTTTTGCAGTCACATCATCTATAGGATTTGTTAACAATCCTAAATCTGAGTATGTTGCGATGTTTGCTGTATTCTTTTTCTTCTGTGCTTTTGGGTCTTCTGATACATTATTGAAAAAGGAATATAGATTTATCAAGTCTTGATGGCTCCATGTGTTCCTTTTCCTCATATCTTAATTCTCTCCACATACCTTACATCAATGGTAATTGGGTAATTAGCCAGAAATGCTGTCGCCTGAGTAAGAGTAAGAATCGTCTCATTGAACAAAATAATCTTTCTCTGTATTCATGATTCATCTTTGATATGCTACAACTCTATCAGCAGGGAAACTTTCCTCCCTATCGAGATTCTAACAAGCCTTTAAGACAAGAATAGACAGAGAGGTTCTGCTATTAGTCTCAAATCTAAGGCAAATTGGGTTATTCTACTGTGGTTGCATTTTCTGCCTGCACAGTATGAGATCTTAGGAGATGGCAGAAAAATCTTCTGTTGAGGATTTGATGAATAACAAGATAAGGGTTCTATTGTTGGCCACTTGAAGAAAATTTGTAGCTGAATTTTTTTTTTTTTTTAAATAAGTTAGAAGGCATTTCTGAAGCTCTGACGAGCCCTCTGGGTTACTCAGTTTCAATTCCATTTTGATGCAGTGTATAGATATCTGGAGCCAAATGCCCTTCAGTGAAGAAAATTTTTGTTTCTGGCTATCAGTTGCATCATGATTCCCAAGCAAATAGCTGAGTAAAAGAAAACATGTCTTAAAGACTACTACATTCTTGTAATAAATCACAGAAACATTGGTATCAGCTTTCTTAGTCATTCTGCAAGACTATAGTTAAGAATATTTCCAGATGTGTCTTACTTACTGAAGGGAAGGTAATTTTCTTTCACACACAAGAGATCCTTTCTTAACATGAAGGGAAAAAAATCAAACACTTTTTTAGTCCTCTGCAGGTGACAAAATTTCAATTTCCTGTATCCTTAGACTGCTAGCATTTTGCTCTTATCCCATGGGAAAGGAGATCTAATCATAAGACTCCAAATACTTGGAAGGTAATATAAATGAAGAAGGCAATTTTCCAGTTTCCTGGCAAGGTAGCTTCATGGAACAATAATCTGAAGAAAGGAGTGCACAGGAATGGAACTGATTGCTGGGGTTTGTGGTAAAGAAACCACCCCTTGAAATGCTCAAGTGAAGAGCAAAGAGATTTTCCTAATGAGGTTCTGAATTGTTCTCTGAGATAAAAGCAAACTCCAATGGAAATTATTTCCCAATTGGTGAAAATTAATGGCTAGCCAAATCTTTCACTTTTGTCTTTTTATTCTAATCACATTTTTGGTTGGTTGGTAACTAAGCAGAGAAAGATCTATTACAGTCTAAAACTCTCTTGTGTAAATTGATGCTACCTGCGGTTATCACAGCGGGACACCAGCAGAGATCTTTCAGGACGAGGATTATAGACTATCTGTATTTCTTTTTCTCTCCCATTATCCCACTCCTGTCAGTCTATTCCCAAGAGATGAGTGCATGAAAAGCGAAACACTGTATGGACTCTTACTCTACCTCTTAATTATAACTGGATCACTTAAGGTGTATCTATATTCACTCATTCCAAAAAGGGATTACATGGATAAATGCTTATTAAATATTATTTAGGGTTCTCAGGTTTCAAATGTATTTTGTTTCAATTTCCTGGTTCTGGTACTAGTTCATCCTGTAATAATACATTAATGCAGAATATTATTTGTGGTTCTACCTGTCTACATAATATTTGCTTATTTGCAAAAATATTTATATGTGCAGGGAAATTATATGTGCGAATGGGCATAGCAAGCAGGTCTGTGATCCATAACTTTGATGAACAAGCAAAACATGTCCTTCATGTTAAGGTGAGCAGTGCCGATCCTCTCTGCCTATATTTAGATGCCATGTTTTTGTGGGGAAAGGCTCTGATGGTTCAGGGAACGTGCACAAGAATGCTGCCTTTTATGTATATATATATATTTTTAATAGACAAATTTATCAATATTAGTAAAAATGAAATGGTTTTTAAAGCTTTTGTTTGTTTAGTTTGGCAAATGTTTGTACGTATTCATCTTTAATAATTTTGTAAGACTTTTATCCCCTTTCTCTTCCTGTTTCTCAATTTAATTATAAGTAAAATAATAATTACAGTGAGTATACATATAATATTCTTATGCAAAACATAAAAGAAAGATAATGTGCTTGTTTTACAAAATGTGCAGTCTTTTGTCTTTGGTGAGCATGAGACATATTTTCCATAGTATCTTTGTAATAGGTGGATTTAGCTGAAGCCCTCTATGATTCAAGCAGCTATGGGTATATAGATATTAGGAGATTATATTTATATCCTTTGTCAGTTACAACCAATGTTTTAATAGAAAGCTAAGTACATCTTATAGTGGAATGTTGGCCTGTGCACCAAGGAAATTTGTCCTGTTGCATTAGCAAAGTATAACTGTGTTGAGTTAGCAGACACGTAACTGCGCATTATAGAAGAAATTGTGACATATGTACAGTTAAAAAATGGTAGTTCATCAAGCAATTAAGTTTTTATGTGGCAATTATATGTTAAAAATGGATCTTCAGATTTTTTCTCACTTCAAATAAGGACAGCATATGGTGGTGAGAAAATATGTTGCTGTTTTTGTATTGTAGTACCCTTGCAAATTGTGTTAAATATCAAAATAATATAGGATGTACAGCCACAGAAGTGTTGCTATGATACTTAAGGCAATTTTGACAGCAATTTGATGTTATTTATGTGGTTTGTACATTGCGTTCCCATTATTTGGTTTTCCCCTAATTACTACACAAAGGGAACTGTGCTGGATCAATCCGTTTCAAATTAATGAGTAAAATGTGCAGACACACATCCTGATTTAAACAGTTTCTTCCGAGCCTAGCAAAATAGTAGCGGAGTACCACCAGTATAACTCAGATTATATACTGTCTTCTAAAATGGGGGTTATGTTTTAGAAAACTGTTGTCATCCATGGCAAAGAAACAGTGTTCAAATGTGAAAACTTATCAGATGAAACAAAACCAACACTAGTCTTTCTTTAAATCTTGTATTACCATAAAGATCTTATAAATCAACAACACTGTGTGGTAGTGACCTGTTTTTCTTTCTTTTCTCTTTTTCTCTTCTTCCATGGAGGGCAAAATAATCTCATCTTTGTTTATTCATTTGTTCTTTTCTTTACTCAGAGGATTTGAGGGATGATTTAAAATAAGCAAATAAGTGAAATATTTATAAAAGAACAAAAATTTTCTAGATGTAATATACTATATTTTAAAAGTTGAGATGTACAATGTCCTTTTACTAAAATACCAAAAATGTTATATTTAATTCCAAATACATCTGTTTACTTCACCCAATTTTGAAAATAGGTTTCAAGTTTCATTTAGCTTCAAATATAAGGAGGAAATTAATTTTTAAACATTGTTTTATTTTATAAAAAGTAATGTCTTCCTTATTTTATTTTGTGTGCATAATGCGTTTGTGCATGAAAAAGTTATTTGCATGTATACAACCTCAGAAAAACAATTTTATTAAAATTACTGAGATATAGCTCATTAAGGTACAACCTCTCAGTAGATATGCGGCAGCAATTTATATCTTCAATCCCTCAAACTTCCATTGCTCACACAAGGAAATTAAGCTATCCTTACTATAACAGACATGTGGATGCCAGGATTATTTCTTTTGGATAAGAACTAGCATCATCCTGTAATTGATTATCCAAGGTAAAGAAAAGAGTTCAAGAAAAGGTAAATGGCATCGCTTCATAAACTTTGGAGCCAATTGTTTATTTCTTTTTCTTGCTTGCTTAGGAGGAGTGGGATAAATAAGATTGATTAGCCCGGTTTGGAAGGTAGTCAATTAACAACATATTCTTTCTGATGAAGGAATAAATCTAGTTGTGTTTCTAGTAAGTTCAGAAAGAGGTAGTCAATGAATAGCTGAACTTCCCAGTAGCATAGAGGGTAGCACGGAAACTTTCTGAAGGAGCTTACATATATTGTTACGATGGCAGTAATTTCTTGGCACTGTACAGGCAACTGGTTGCTGTAACAATAAATTTTAATTGCAGAACATAAAGAGTTATGCTATTCTCAGCAGAATCAGTGTGCCATGAATTCCTCTATACTATCCCAGATGAGACATTTGTCTATCTAGCATTTGCCAAAAACGATCTTGACAGTGGAGAGACCCTCCCATTCCCCAGTCTTTCAACTCCTGGTAGTTGGACTAGAAATAGCATGCAGCGCAACGGTGACTGCATTTGTTGGGTATATTTTGGCATATTTCCCTAGTATACTAACTGAAAGCAGCTGAAATTTAACTGAAAGAACATGGTGGAATGAAACCAAGTGTATGAAATTTCAGATGCAAAGAATCCCCTGAAATGAAGAAACTATAAAACAAGCATAATTTTTGGCCTCACTCCTGCAGTTACTGGGAGGAACTATTGGCTCAGTGGTAAGGAGATCCCTTCCCCCGACTCCGTGTGTACTGTCCACTCACTGTAAGAATCGCCCACCAGTGAGTGACACCAGGCTGAAACCGGCAGCCCCTTTGCAGTGGCTTCCCTAGTGGTTTACCGTTGGCCTGGTTTCTGCATTCGGTTTCTTCACATATAGTTTGCATGTTTTCTCATTGGCTACTGCTACTTATACTTAGTCTTAGCAAGCTAAAAGTTGCTGTATAAGTATAATACAAGTATGGCCTATATGAAATATGAGAGGGTTTCAGTGGAAGTTAGACATCTTTACAGTTCTAAACTCTAATATTAGGTATCTATGTTTCTTATGGCCTGTGCCATGTAGTAGAAGTCTGGCACCATGCAAGTTAGGTAATTCATGTTCTCTATAAAAATAGCAGAAACTAAAAAACAAAACAAAACAAAACAAAAAAACAATACAAAACAAAATAGCAGAGACTATAATACAGGTTCATTGAAAGAATTGAATAGAATAAGCTGTACAGAACATTGCCTGGCTCATAGTATGTACTCAATAAATGCTTTCCAGAATCACTATAGTTGTTTCTATTCTTGTTAACTTGGTGAAAACATAGTGAGTCCTGAAAACTGACTCTTACAGAGGCAGCATTAGCATGAGGGTAAGCTTTGTGATGTAGTGTCTTTGAGTCCAGGAGTATCCCTGATATTTCTAGGCCAGTATGTGGAGGGAAAGGGTGTCTCAAAATTACAGAGCGCAGGGTACCTGTGCAAGTTCTGATAGAATGATCCTAGACTCAAGCACGGTCGTCTGATCCTTGCTAAGGAGTTTATGTCTTATCTCTCAAAGATGTTCAGTAAGAAAAAAGCTGAAGGGCATATTTATAAACTACTATTTTTTCCTTTTTATTTATTTAAATTTACACTGGTTTTTGGTTTGTACATGTTCATGTGACTTTTCAAGGATAAAATGTTATAGGTACTGTCAAATACTGTCGAATCCTCCACAAAAACTGCTGCCTTCATCTTTGTTGTGTTAGTTTTCTATTGCTGCCATAACAGATTACCACAAACTTGACGGTTTTTAAGGCAGCTCAGATTTCTCTCTCAGTTTATGTAGGTCAGAAGTCTAAGTGGGCTCAGTCGGTCCTTCGCTTGGGTTCTCATAAGACTTAAGGGTGCTGATAGGACTGCGTTTCTTGCCGGAAACCATAAGGAAGAATGCACTTCTAAGCTTATTCAAGTGGTCAGCAGTTCAATTTCTAGTGGTTGTGGTTGTAGAAATAAGATCTGTGTCTTTTTGCCGTCCGTTAATTGGAGGCTGGTCGTGGTTCCTGGATGCTGCTTTGTTCTGCGTCTTTCATTCTGGGTGGTCCCATTCAGCAAAGGTGGGTTCAATTCCCATCACATTTCAAGCCTCTCTGGTTTCTCTTCTGGTATTTGCTGTCAGAACAGAGGGAGTTCTCAGCTTTGGGAATCTTGTGACTAGATAGCGTTCACCTGGGTAATGCGGCCTACTCTCCTTATCCTAACTTCAGTATCTTTAATTATGTCCACAGAGTTCCAGGTTTTTGGAGGTAGCATGTGGCCATCTTGGGAGGGCTAGTCTATCTACCATACTTGGGTTGTTGTAAGTCTAAATATTCTAAGTAGAAACCGTATTTGTCTATACACTAAAGGCACCCCTTTCTTCTCTTCCACTCACTCAAGGAGCTGGTATTAAATATCCTGTGGTGTCTAAGCAACTTACAACTTAGGTGGGAAGTAAAATCTGTATACCTGGACCAGGTATAGTAGATTCAAGAGAGCTATAAACAATGTCTTTGAGGACACAAATTGAAGATACTTCTAATGGAGAGAAAAGAAGATCAAAGAATGTTCCCTTGAAGAGTAGCCTTTGAAATACATCCTGAAGAATGCATAATTGGAATTTTTTCTTGTCTTATGGACAATATAACATGAGAGCAAAGACATATGCTGTATTTAAGATGTCATAGCAGCCTGGGATTCATGGAAATGTGTAATGACAGTGGGACTTTGTCTAACTTAGTATACCCTTTGTCTAAATTAGTATACTTTATAATTGGAGTCATGCAACTTCTAGACCATAGCAAGTAATGGACTGAAAGTCATGTCTTAGAACATTTAAATCTGGACTCAGTGTGGAGGATGTATTATAGATGGGACTGACTGAAAAACTGTTGTGCAGAAGGGGAGTTGGAAGCTAGCGATGTGGTGGTAGAAATGGAGGAAGGCAGTGATGTCATGAAACACTTATGGGCTAATTTAATGAAGATTTGGAGGTAAATCTGGTCGAGAAATGACACATTCTACCCTTGCTAACTGAGGAATATGATGCCATTTTTTTCAGTATAAGAAAGATATGAAAAAGAATAGAATTGCTGAGTGTGCATTTGAGTTTGCATTTGTGCCTTTAATACATAGGTTTATGAAATGTCCAAAAGTGGCATTGGAGAGGGAAATTAGGAGAGGTTCAGGCCGGAGATGATCTATTGGAAATTTATCAGCATACATAAAGTAGAGGCAGATAAGTTGGTAAAAACATTCAGTGAAAAAAAGAAGGCAAAAATAGGAAACCCACAAAGTTCACACTGGAATTAAAGACAGTCTGCCTATTACTAGGAGATAAGGAATTCAGTTAGTGAAGGCAGCTGAGATGTGACCATCTGGGATGCCTGAGGAAAACTTGTGCAAGGAAGCTCCCTAACTAAAAGGGCAGGTGAGAAAGCACCTTCTCCAGGGAAAGGTAGCACTTGCTTCAGGGAGATAAGCTACAAACAATAGAGGACAAAGAGAGTATCTGGGGGCTGTGGAGGTTCTGGCATAAGCCAAGAAGGTCCTTCTTTCCTTCCTTCCTTCCTTCCTTCCTTCCTTCCTTCCTTCCTTCCCTCCTTCTTTCCTTCCTTCCCTATTTCAGGGGTCTGTTTCCGATCTTGCTGACTCCCTACAACCCACCTAGAACCATGCATGGCAGAAGTTCAACAGGAAACTGTGGAATAGATGAGTGGTTTATACATATTGAGATAAAAGGAAACTTGAGATTGGGGGTACTGGAGATTGAACTCAGGGCCTTGTACTTGCTAGGCGAGCACTCTGCCACTTGAGCTGAAATGTGGAATTTTTTGAAGCAATTCTTAGAATACGTTCCGAGCTACAAAGAGTCAGTCTTTGACATAGTGTTCATTATTCTTCAACTTGTTGGAAACCTGAATTCTACACTGGCCATTCATATGTATTCCTTAAGCAAACTATTTTGGACACTCCTCTTCTCTCATTCTCATTTCAGGTTTCTGCTTTCTAAGGATCTGCAGCTGCTGAGACTCTGGCATACAATGATCAGTCATATTGTTAGGGCTGGAGTGTGACAGCAGCTTAGGTAACAGTACAGTTTATCATCCACAGTCTGATCCTGGTCCTGGTAGAGTAGGGGTCTGCAATGACTGAAATGATGAATGAGAGCAGTCTTGGAGGTTGGGGTTATATTCGGTCTTGACTTCCTCTGGTGTACTCTGGAAGGGAATGAATAACGTAGCTCTGTTTGCTTTCTGACTTTAAATAACCCTTTATCCGGGCATTAGTTTTAAAGCCCTACCCTGTATCTCTGTAAAGAAACAGGGCTGTTCGTAGGGAGAGAAAGGTGGAACGGAGACTTATTTTGGCCAGGTAACAGCTGAGAGCTGGAGGCATCCAGTAATTCAGTCGTAAATCCTGACAGTGTTTCAGGATCATTTTCTGTGTTCTACATGATGATCGAAAATTTGCCTGAATGATGACCTTGAGGCTTGGTAAGATTTGGTAACACCAAAACTTTTTTTTTTTTTTTAATATTCAGTAAATGCTCTCTAGCAGAAGAAATAGAGTTTAGAAATAAAGAGAGATTTGAAATAAAAAGGGTCGCCTTTAACTGAAGAGATCATGTAGTGAACTGGTTTACATGTTGGGCTTTCAAAAAGGTGTCTAACCTGGGTTGCCTTCTAGGGTCATCGTAGATGTCTACCCTCAAGCAAATTACCTCAGCCTTCAGGTCTGACTTTTCTCCTGCATCATCCTTGCCTGAAGAACTTGATAAAGTACAAATTATTACCACACTCCAGAGGGTTTGGTGGGAGTCCCAGTTTGCATTTCTAAAATGTTCCTATAAGATCCTGATGCTACTAGGCTAGGTGAAGCGCTTGGGAACTATCGCCTTCTCCTCTTTGGATCTATTTTCTTATATCTAAAATACGAGTCTATGGAGCTGACTCCTCTAAGGTTATTGAGAGTAGGGCACGCTTTAAAATGCTAACTCCTAATCCTTTATGGTGTCGAGTGCATAAAAAATTTAAATTTTAAAAATTTTGTTTTAAAGTCAGCTGACCAATCTGTTATGATTGTAAAACATATTTCCCTGTAGAACATGCATCCATGTCTAATAGGTAAAAACTTAAACTTGCTTGTGTGGCTACTGTCTTTTTTATGTACACTCTTTCAGAACTTGCCAGTGCACTTGTTTCCACAAATTTATTATCTAATGATTGTATTTGGGGATTCAAAGACACCTTTTAAGAGGATGAATATTGTGAGAATAAATGTGATAAATAATATGTATCACCGAAGTTGTACTTGGTGATATATTTAAAAATGATATAGGTATTAAAATGTTTTAAACATTCACTTTTGAAATGTAATTAGCCTTTAATTAGTACGGTATATATTGTTGGAAAAAAACAAAATTATAATTTCGAATGATTATTTGAGAAGATTCACGATGGACCTAGAAATGGCTTGTTAAGATGTAACAGTGGTTGTTAACTTTCGATGTCTGTTCTCTATTGATTATGCTAACTATCCAGAATGTGAAATATGTTTGATCAAATGCAAATTATTCATTGATAGTATGAAATGTAATAAAAAAGAAAGGATTTTTTTCTTTTATTATGTACTAAACATGAAATTTATCAAAGGAGATTGGGTAGTTTAGTTCTTTTTATTAAATTGGATTGTACCTAAAGGTCAGGGCACATGCATAGATATAGACTCTATCTGACATAGCTACGCCTTTTGCAATTATTGGTTATACACTAACTGTTGGGAGAATTAATTGTATGTCCTTCCGATGTTTGGGTTACCTTGAAAAATTCAGTGACCTTTAAATTTATGATACTATATTTTATCTCTTGAGATGACATCCTTGTAATAACCAGAGGAAAGTTATTCAGCTTCACAAAGCTTCTATATTCTTCTGGTGACATGTTTATTCACTTTGTTTATGTGCTTGTTCTTGGCCTTTTCCCCTGGATTTCTTTGCACTCTTTTTTTTTTTTTTCATGCTAGGGCATGGTATTTACTGTAACTGAAATATTGTCCTCAAGCTTAGTTCAAGTTTTTTGTATTTCATATGAAAATTTATAATGACTCCTAGACACAGAAATCCAGATTTCCTGTTCAAAACCAATTTCTTATGTTCAAAACCATAGAGAAATTACAACTATTATGTAGATTACTTAGGAAATAGATCTTGCTTTTAGAATGTAATTCGTTACCCCCGAAGCTGAAGAAAAAAAGAAAGTTCTGGTAGTGTATCGTTTCTGAATATTCCCTTGGAATTAACTATATACTTTAACTTTTAAATCTTTTTTCAGTATAATAAGAACAACATGTAGAAGTAATTTTTGATCCTGTTGAAGTTTTCCAGTTTAATTTCCTTTAGTATGTGAAAAGGAAAAGATTCTGCTAAGTTTTCATTGTTTTATGTTGAGTGAGTGAGCTTACTTGTGATACTTTGAATTTCTTTTATAGTTACTTGTTCATTTTATGATGTTTGTTTAAAACTATTTGTTATTTAAAGATATCTAAAGCAGACTTTTCTTACATATGCTTTTTTTGTATGGTTTTGAGACAGGGTCTTGCTTTGTAGTTCAGGCTGGCCTCGAACTTGGGGCAGTCCTTTTCCCTCTGCTTCATGAGTGCTGAGCTTATAGGCCCACCCCACCACACCTGGCTTCTTATTATAGTCTTGTCTGTGACCTTGTTCTTAAAGTAATGCTAGTTGTATCCCTTTTATCAGCAATTGCACAAAATCTCAGCCTAAAAACTTTAATGATAAGTAAAATGCTTATTGAGGCTATTGGAGCTACTTTAACTTTCACAGACAGTCTCATTTGAGTAATTGTGATGTAAAATATTAATGAAAAACCCACATTGCATGGCAGTGCATTGGGGTTCCACTTGTTCCAGGCAAGTTATCTCCCTACCTGTTTCTCACAGAGCGGCCCCTGTGAATTCGCCAAGTGAATCTTCCAGGATGAGGTTGTGCCTGACTTAGCAGGTTTGGAAAGCGGGCTGTTTAGAACTCTAAGAGCAGACGTGTTTCTCACAGTGGACTCACATTAATAACTCTCAGGGTCACTTATTAATGTATAAGGCAGAATGCTAACTGGGACACTTAGGTTCTTTAAACACTAAATTGTCTCTTTGTGACCACACTACAGTGCAGACTCCTTTGGGGTTGCTGCTAGGTAAGCATGGAATCAGAAATGGTGGTCAAGTTATCATTTCAATGTTTAATGGTATCAGGCCGAATCCACCTAGTGATATTATCTTTAAAACAGGCATGCTGTGTGCCCCAGGGCAAGATAAAACATATTTTTATATACTGACATTTTCTTCAATGAACAATGGTTGGAAGGTTAATTCCAATTCAATTTCACTTTTGCTTGTTCTTTTTCTGACCAATTGACATTCTAATTAAAAATTTCTTTTTTAAATAGGTTATCAGAATAACAAATGTTGTTTCCTTGGGAAACATCCTGTCCATTTGGGCCATGCCTTTTTGCGTGCTTAATATTTTGGCAAACTGTAGAAATTAGTTGAAATATATGAAAGGAGCCTGTAAGCTTCATTACATTTGTATTAGAAAAACTGTTGTATTAAAATTGTATATAATTGCCAAAACATAAACCACTTTAGAAAAAAAAAATTTTTTTTTTTTGAGTGGTGGGGATTGAACTCAGTGCTAGGCAAGTGCTCTATCACTGAACTAAATCCCAGCCCCGGGAAAACATTTTAATAATTGCCATTGCAAGATTTTAATTGGAAGTTGCAATGCAGTTTTCTAATTCTTATTTTTAGTTAAAATAATTTGTTGCTTGTTTTTTTATTATGGAAGTAAAAATAATACCTGTTCTTCCAAGAAAAAGCATAGAATACATAAATGAATACAGAAAGAAGTGAGATTCACCCATAAACCTGCTATGTAGTGAGATTCACCCATAAACCTGCTTAATATTTTACTCAAAATATATTTCAAAAATATGTTACTCAACTATTATGTGATATTAGGGTTCTCCAGTAAGATAGCTCTTGTATCTGTCTTGTATCTGTCTTTCTCTGTCTGAATACAGGAAAAAAAAAATATATATATCATATACAGATTTGTCTTAAGACATTAGTCCACATTATTGTGTGGTCGTGGTGGTTGTGGGTACAGGTATATCCAAGATCTACAGAGCCTGACCGCAGATTAAAGACCCACAGAAGAGTTAATGTTGCAGCATTGAGTCTGAGGGTCTCTGGAACCAGAATGCCTTCTTTCTTGGGGGACCCCAGCCTTTTCTATAAAGGCCTACTACTGATTAGGTGAAGCCCAGCCACACAATGCAGGACAATCCTACTTACTTAAATATTAGTTATAACTAAAATTACCTTTGTAGCAATGTCTATACACTATTAGCTTGTGAACCATCCTATTCTTATTCAGTGGCCAGCATGAAAAGATTCCATTGACAAAATCATGCACAGTCCACTCCCACCTTTTGTCAATCCTAACTAGTCTCTATCTTTTTAAACCTGTTTGCCATACTGCTATTATGAAAATATATTTGATATGTGAATTCACTACTATCATTTCTTTCCTTAAAATCTCTCATAGTGTTTTACTGCCTTCGTGGAAAAATCTAAATTCCTTATGCAGAATGTTCTCGTGATTTGATCTTTGCCTAATTCTCTTGTCTCATTTATGGGAAACTTTTTCTTATTGCTGGAATGATAGTATAAAATAGTGATGACGAAGAATTAAACAGTAGACAGTATTAAATGTTTCCAATGGAAATTTACAGTAAGAATGGAATTAAATCATAGCTACATTTTTACAATAGCTTTTGGTTGGTGACTTCTTAGTATTATCAAACTGCTAGTTTTGTACTGAAGAATTTTGTCACTAGAATGTACTTAAAAAGAGTTGTTATACTGCAAGAAGTAGACTTGACATTACCGTGCAGAAGAGAGAAATCTACTTATAATGATAAGGATTCTTGCTTAATTGGCGTTAGATATGTTTTAGAGGCTTAAAGTTCTCCTTTCTACAAATCATCTTTGCACTTCTGCTTAACATGTATTAAATTGCTTTGCTTAATTATGAACACCTCATAATCTTAAATGAGGTCCGGAAATAGATTTAGGGATTGATAGAAACTGTTAAAGTGAATATATACTAGAAACTAGGAACCGATTCTAAATTAAAACACACACACACACACACACACACACACACACACACACACACACACCCTGTGATCTGTAGATGAGAAAGAGACAACAAGAACATGAAGGGCCTGTCCTAGGCTCATCTATTGGAAAGACATCTAAAAACCAGGAATTAGGCAACAGTGGTTAGCTATTATTCACGAAAAGTAGCTTTGAACTTCCTCTCAAATCTTTTGCTCCTCCATCATATGTACGTGCTCCAGGAAGACACACTGGTGTCTATATCAGTATCAATGTCTATCTGTCTGTCTGTCTTTCAGTCATCACACAAAGACACAGAAAGCACTCTGGGATATTAGTTTCCAACTTTTTATTTTAATTGGCATTCCCATAATATCTCTGAGACATCAAAAAAAAAAGGCTAATTTCTGTGCACTGTTAAGTAAAATCGATTTCACTTGGTCACCAGTGAGAAAGCGTGGACCTTTAAAAATTGGAACCTTTTTCACATATAGTTATAATACGATATAATGAATTTGTAGATCAATTGAGATTAGAAGACCTTGCTTCTGCCAGAGCTCTCAATGAACACGTATTTAGGAGGACATTTTCTGTTTCCCTACTAGTTCGTGAAGGGCACTGGTGAAGATCCCTGAAACCTTTATAATTTCAAAGTGCTGCTTCATTGAGTGGCTCACCCAAAATATCTGTTGGAAGATACAAGACAGCTTAAGCTTCCTATCTCCAAAGGAAGCATCTAGTGATTGCTCTACTCAAAAGCTTTCACAGCTCAGCAAACAGAAGTCCTATCGTAGTCGCTCAGCTTAAATGGCATAAAATCACCCTTGACTCTTCTCTCTCCTTTCATATTCCTCCTCTAATCCGTTGGCAAATCTTGTCTTCTCTACCTTCAACCTTTATGCAGGCTCCCACCCTGGCTTTCCACCACCATTGCTGTGATAGTGCAAGCCGACTTCACTCTTCCCTGAACTCCTGTACTGCACCACCGAAAGCTGCTGTCTGCTTCTCACACTGCCCGGCCCCCAAGTGCCCTTCTCTTCCCAAGGCAGCTAGAGTAATCCTTCTGCAATGGAAGTCAGGTCATGTTCTGCTCTAAACTTTCAGAGAACTTTCAGTCTCGCTTTGTGTGAAAGACAAGGCTTTCGGAAAGACTATGAACTTGACCTGATCTCTGTCCTTCTGCCCCAGGCCCCCAACCTCTCTGACCTCGTTTTCCCCACTGTGGACCATGTCTCTGAAGCCTTGTCTTCTGCCTGGACAGCTCTATCCCCTGCTGCACACTTTGCCCCTTTCTTGGGTTGGTGCTGTACAAAAACGGAATTCCCTGACCACCTGAGCAACAGGGCAAACAGCACCCCCACCCTATACTCTACCCCTTGATCTTGCCTAAAGTTTTCGACTTAGCATTAGTATTATAGACAGCTAAGTAAATTAGAAATATTATAGGCAGTCAGATAGGTCTGGGTCTTCAATGAAATCAATACACAAGAAGAGAATATACTACAACTATGGCTAGAGGGGCATCCATTGAAGGTCAGAGCTCAAGATAACGATGGAAAGACCAGAGCTACATCCCTGGCTGAGGAATAAACAATGAACTGAAGATTATACTCATCTGATCTGATAAAGTCTGGGTCACTCAGGTGGGTGACCAAGACCTCCAGACCCACCCCATCCTAGAATGTCTTTATTCTTCCCTTGTCCATTTGCTATGTGACCTTCTTCCCCATTGGATCAATATTACCTAAGTGACTACACTTGTAATATTATTGGTTAATCATCATTTTGACACACATTGTACCCGCCTCGCAATTTTGCTCTATAAAACTTCCCCTGAAAAGTGAGCTCGTTGGCAACCCACTCAGGTTGTCTCCTGTCTCTCAGGAGCTCTCTTTCTCTCTCTCAATAAATTTCCTACTCTTAACCTCCTTTCTTCCTTAGAATTCATTCCTTGACTTTGGGGAACACAAACTCAGCGTACCTGACATCTAGCAGGTTGGAAGTCATATTTTTTTCCCCTCTATCATTAGCATGATGAGGGCAGAGACTCCTTTGTTTACTGCTTTATCCTCAGAATCTGAAATAAATTTAGTTAAATGGGTGATTGATTGAATTTAAGTGTTTCTTATTGAAATTATGATATATAATGCTTTAAAATTGTCTACTTTTGTAGGTGGAAGGAACAGGTAAAAATCACTAAATCTCTCCTTTGTCCTTTAAAACAGCTATCCTAGGCCAGTTTGGAGTTGGTTGTTGAGACACCATAAAAACAGAATATGTCCTTTGTCTTCTATGGCATTGTGGTTTGTTTTTAGAAAAGTAACACTGTTCTTATCATTCAAAATATACAGATGGGTTTCACTCCTTTTGACAGGAATAAATAGGAAAAAAATGTCAGAATGATGATTAGTTATCAGATAACGTTTGTAATCCTTTGTCAGGTTTCTCTTTTTCTAAATGTTCTGTTGTTACAAAAACAATTGCATATTAAATATCACATCTTTAGTTATCTTAACTTGTTTTCCTTATCTGAAAACAGAATTCAGTGCAAAAGAACAGTGTAGGATTTGTCAACCAACTTGAGCTGGCCTGGCCTGTTTCCCCCTTTAACTTGCTGTGTGGCCTTGAAGGAGTTACGTGCCCTTAACAAGTCAGGGCTCTTATCTTTTAAATAAGCGTAATAATAGGTATAAACTCTCTTACCTGCTTAACTGGGTTATTAAGGTTAATAAGATAATGGCTGTTTAGACCTTTGAAGCCTTTGGAAGGAAAGTGTTATTATTTAAGGAGTCTTAAATTTTTCTGATATTTATAATTATTCTGGAGAAGTACCCTATTCAAGTATTTTACAAAATACTTCCCTGACCAGTTCATGGACGCCTTCCTTGGGCAACTGTTACGAGGCGAACTTTAGGTCCTCTGTGTGTTGACACAGTTAGTCTCTGAGATCTACCAGTCTTTCATTGTGTTCTGCAATATAACTATTAGAAAGAAATAAACTGCGGCCTGAGATACCTCCGGCACCTGTTATGAAAGATGTGCATTTGCCAAACTCTCATTCTCTACTGCAGTCTTTTGAAGCTGCTTAGAAGTACCTGTCCAAGGTAAACTTGGTTTCTTAAGAAGTTATATTCCATCTTCTGTATGATTTGTTTCAGTTAAGATAAGGTCCCAAGAGTGAGTATCTTTAAGAATCTAAGAGGATTTCCCCTTCCCTCTCTTTTGTAAAATAATTTCATTTTGCAGGATGGAGCCTAGATTTGATTAATTGATTTTCCTGTTCTGTTTAGAGATTGCTTTTATTAATGCATTTTCAAGCTGAGATGTAGCATTATCGCCTTCTGGATCACTGTGCTAAGTGTTGAGATCTGAGCGGGCCAGCTGTAGCAGCTGTGTTTCCCCTTGGATCTCGAAGCTAGAAACTTTCATCTCCTTTGCTGTCTCAGCTGCTAGTCTGAGGCTATGGCCTTCCCATAACTCAAACCAGTTTCAAAGCAACATAAGTAACCTCTTTGGAATGCTTTTGGAAAACCACCGAAAGGTTCTTTAAAAGTACACCACTTATATACTTTAAATGAATGTTTCCATTTTAAGGTAATAACAGCATAATGTCAGCAGCCAGGGTATGATATTTAACTACATTATGAACATAGTGTAGGCATGTGTCTATAGACCAGTTTAAAAGAAAAGAAAAGAAACGCTGGAGTCTTGAGTTGGTATCTTGAAAATGATCTCATAGTTGTGGAATCTATGAATAAATTATAGTTAAAAAACTTCTTTTTAAGGAGTAGCATTTTCTTGAGGCATAAAGATTTATTCCTTCGTCAAGGATCATGTGAAAGGATATCAACATCAGAAAGGAAAATGGTTTTGGTTGCCTTAACTGCTACAAAACCTCGGGCTCATAGGGAAAGGTATCAGTGGACTTCCGTTTATTTAGGATGTGGGGGGGTCAAATTTACATGCATCTTAATGACACTTGGTTACATCAAATAGTCAACAGAATAAATCTTGACTGTTGATTTATACAAGTAAAGATCATTTTCGTGAAATTTGACATTTACCTCCAAGTGTGGACAAGAAGGAAAGCTTTTACTTTTTTATGTTTGTCGGGCTTCAGGAAAGAAATTTCCCCTGGGACCTCACTTGTTCTCTGTGATGACTTACCTAAAGGAGGGCTTCATGATGCAGTTTTGTTTGTAATTACAAAAGAGATTGCAAATTAGATTTTACATTTATATCTTCCTTACCATTTCCCTTGTATTTTGTGGTAGGAGAAAGCCTCATTCTAGGGCATTGGCAGAGGAAAAGAAATCTCTGGGGCTAGTTTAAATGTCTATTGATGTTATATAAGAATAAATCAAACTCCAAGGTACCTTCCAAGAGGTACCTTTACAAAACAGCATCTAGAGCACCCTACCAAATATGGGAAAAAAATAATTCACTTGCCTCAAGAATTCTGAACACATTGTTTTTTTAATGATTTATTGCATGGATTTGAAAGCTTTTCTTTGTAATCACTTGTATTACCTTATCTGGAAAGGCAGCTCATTGCAGCAACTGCCTGTGCTACTGGGGGATTAAAACAGGTAGACATGCGAACACTTTCCTCTCTGGGGCTCCCAGACACGATGCGCATGATGCTGAGCTCCTAGTGACCCGCTCTTGAACCTGTGCCATTCCAAGGCAGCATTTGTTTGTGCAGTAATTCAGATGGCTTTTTATCTTTTTAATGGTCTGTGCTTCTGGAAAGTATTTTCTGTGATTTTCTCTTTTCCTTAGGAAATATATGTATGTGTACATACACATACGTACATATCATACACTAAAGCATAAACAGATAAAACACAATATTAATATCAAAGAAATCCAATGTTAAATATAAGCCACACGTGTAATTCTATGTCTTATATTGTATATCCACATTTATATAAAAAATAAGATGCCGAAATGACTCTTACTACTATTTTATTTAACTTAGTATCTAAAATGTTAGCGTTTTAAGGCACAAGGAATATAAAAATTACTATATATTACTATGTACTAAATTTGTTACTCTAAACTATATAGTAACATAGTATTACTATATTACTATATATTATATATTATATTGCTGTAGGATTTACAGTTTTTCCTACAGTCTTCAATATCTATGTGAATTTTACACATACAGCACGTCTTAATTCATGATAGCCTCCTGTGGTCAGTAGGTAGAAACCCTGGAATTGTAGCCAAATTAAAGTTTGACTTTTTTTTTTCAAACTCTCAATTAACTGCATACCTTTACTTCAGTGGCCTTTTAACAAAATTACCTTAGTTGTAGACATATCTTTTCAAATAGCACTGACCCACTAAAATAAGATACATGCTTCTGGGGTGATATAGTTGATCGTGCACCCTCCGTTTTCCAGAGATTGCTTTGGAGGAATTCCAAGGTGTTACCCTGACCCAAGTGGAAGCTGAATTCATTAATTATTAAACCTTGAGGCCATCCTAACTTCCACATTATTCACAGAATGTGTACTGTTTTATTTAACTGAAAATACCTTTAAATTTGTGTTTTGTGACATTTATAGTGAGCAGCAAGTGCATTTGCAGGTAAGGGAAGAGATCAGTGAGGGCAATCTCACCGAAGCACAAGGTTTCCCTGAACCCTCTAAATGATTTGCCCTTTGCTCATAAATCTTTCGCCATGGTCAACACAAAGCCTAGTATTGATTTACTAGTGAACCATCTTGTCATGTCTGGGCTCGGGTCCTTTGACCTTTTATTTGTTCCTGTAAAATTATGGTGTATCTCAAACTTCTTTCCTAATAGGTTCTTTAAACTTCAAAAGGCCATGAGACTCTGTGGGAATATATTAAACAGCTGGATAATCCAGAAAAGGGAGGTATAAAGAAATAATTGCAGACAGCAAAAGGTCAGAAAGACACTGAGTCCAAAGCACAAACAAATTGTTTTAGGAAGAAAGGGCTCAGAAGGAGAAGGCCTGAGATTAGTTTAATCCTGACTAAATTCAATTTGAGTTTCTTAGTAAAGCACATCAAATATGTACTTCTTTCCTAGTAGCTTATTGGATGACTAAATGAATTTGAAAATGTGGATGCTCCTAAGCAATATGAAAGGAACTCAGAATAATTCAAGCAAGTGTAATATGTCTAAATGGAATGATCTCAAAATATTTCCCAAAATACAAGTATTTCAATTGGTGAAGTTTATACAGTTTTCTGTGTGCCGTCACATACGTAGAAAAGCCCCACTGACACTGATTTACAGGTAAGGTACAGATAAGTTCAGTGGCCTGTATCTTCATGAAGTCAACGTAGAGTCAGTGGTCCAACTTTTTTTGGTGTACTTCACATCTTTTTGTAAAACGGACTGAGAGTTTAATTGGCTAGATAGACCTACCACTTGATAGTCCTTTACTACCCGCATGTTTTATTTCCTTCAAGGTGATTCTTCTTGAACTGTAGTTTCTTCAATTGCTTTTTGCTACAGATCTCGCTATTAAAAGTAGTTAATTTTGTACTTCATATTCTTTCATTTGCTCTTAGATCTTGACATAACTTTTATTACAACTCTTGAAGAAGTATAAATTATTATTGAAGGATAGTTTCCCTGAGATATATTCACCAAATAACTGTCCTAGATGAGGCTAACATGCTGGTTATTTGTGCAAGTGTGACTAAATGATGGAACACTAAAGAACTTTGGAGGAGTTGAAATATATAAAAAAGAACATTGGTCAAGTATAATTTTAAAAAAAAGCAGTTTCACTTCTCTTTTCTTTTCTTTTCTTTTCTTTTCTTTTCTTTCTTTCTTTTTTTTTTTTTGTGCTGGAGATCAAACTCAGGGCCTTGTGCTTGCAAGGCAGGTACTCTAACCACTGAGCTAAATCCTCAGCTCCAGTTTCACTTCTTAACAGTCTCTTGCTATGATCTACAACGCTGCTAGAAAGTGAATTATAAATTTAAATATAGTATTGTTGAAGGTGCATTTCAGTCCCTTAATCAATGAATAAATGAGGTACTGATTTGGGGGTCTGAAAATCCGATTATTATTTTAATTAATTTTTTAAATAGTTAAAACATTCACATAGATCAATATTTTAAAACTTTATGAAGCTTATAAAAGTGTCTATATTATAATAGTTATTTTTTGCAAGAATCCTTAAGTCCCAAGGATTTTTTTAAAATTCTTCCAGAGATAATTTTAGGCATGTGAAAGGAAATGCTTGCTTATCTTACAAATGGTAACATGCAATATATACTGACATCAACTTTCCCATTCTTTGTTATGAATAGTATTAGCTGTTAAATAGAATATACTTTACCCAGTTTTCTCTTAATAAATACTTACATGGTTTCTGGTCCGTTTTGTGTCGCAATTATATGATGAATAATCCAGTATAAATGTCATTTGGAAGTGTGTCAGATTATCAGCAAGATAGATTCTTAGAGTTAAATTACAGGTTCCGGAATTATACGCACCTGTAATTTTGTTAGATACTGCCCAATTTTTCTTTACTGCCATTATTGTCCCACCAGCAATGGAAGATAGTTCCCATTTTCCCACAATGTTCTGACAGTATAAAATAAAAATTGGCGAATTTTTGCTGTATCAGTTTAGTTGAAATTTACATACCTTTCTTTTGAGTCACGTGGTGTATTCATGTATTTAGGAGCCATTGATATTTGCTATGTGTATGTGACTCAGTCATATATTCTTCCATGTTTCTTTTGTTAGTCATTTTATATTTATTTGTGTGAATTCTTTATATATTAGAGAAATTGGCTGTTTTCTGTAATATGTCCTAAGAATTGTGCATTTTTCAGTATGTCATGTCTCTTGATTAATTTAAAGTAGTTTATGCAGTATAGAAAATTGGGGTTTAAATAATTAATTTTATTGGCTATATTTGCTTTTATGGTTCAGGTTTTGTGACATTTTTAGAAAGGTCTTTACTATTTCGAGTGCATAAGTTAATTATCATTATTATTTCCACTCCATTAACAGTCTAATCAGGTAGCTGTTTTGAGTCAACTGTCAGTAATTCTGGCACTGTAACTGCATTGTTGATTTATCATGGCCAGCACACCGTAGAGACCTTATACTTTGTTCTCGTTGGCCAAGGGAGGGACTCAGGCCCAACACTTGACTGAACCTCTGTTAAGCTAGAAGGGGCCAGCAGTAAGACGCTATCTAATTTCAAGGTCTGATGGGGAGATGAGTGAATATTAGGTTTTCCCTGTACATTATCCACATGTTTTGTGTGCTCTGATAATTAAGAGTTCAATATATAGTAATTTAGTTTTACTTGTGACTTGAGATTATCCATGACTTACCTTAGATAGTTTGAAGTTGACTGTGTGTTATTAGTGTGTATTATTTTATTAACAGACACAGTTGCTTTATTGGCATTACAAATAATGAAGTACAATACATAATTTATTTTTGATAATTTGTTAGTAAAATTAAAAGGCTTATTTTTGAGTTTGTATCAACATAAATAGAAATTGACTTTTTATATTAATTAGTGGCTTAAAATTAATTCCATGGAAGCGTTCTAATTATATTAGTGTGAAGGGTTGTGTGATGGTAGAATGACTCCATTACTATATAGCACCCAACAATTATTAGGTATTAGACATCTAGCAAATGGAACTGCATGCCTTGATTTCCTCATCTTTAAAATGTGAGTAGTGACAATAGTCATCTCAGAAGATTGTTGTGAGGAATGAATGAATAAAAGCCCATGAATAAATTAAAGTGATGCCTGGCATTATTGAGGCTCCAGTAGACCTTAGTGATTTTTTAAAAAAGGAATTATGTCATTACTGTTGTCCCAATTATGAAATCCAGATGCGGATAATTTGATAGAGTGTAAATATGGTCGGTAGACTGACTAGAATCTGTGGACTGTTTGTTCCATATGGAGGTATAATTTCAGGTATCACCAAATCACAGCTTTTTTTTTTTTTTAACTCTGAGACGATATCTATTTCCTTTGGATGATCAGGACAGTTGAACATCTAATCTATTCATTTTGTTCCTCATTGTGATTGGAACAGCTAAATCCATCATGCGATGATTTGCTTTGATCATTAAGACAGCCAAAGTGAAAGCATTGGCCATGCCGCCGAAGGTCCATTTATTTTGGAAATAACTTTTGACAGGTAAGGTACAGTCCCATATTGCCTTTTTGCCATCACATTGATATCTTGTGTGGCTTCTGGTAGCATATTCATCATTTAGCTATTGTACTTCTGTTATCATTTGTTCTCTGTTATCTTAATAAATGTAAACAGATGATTCATGGGGATGATTGATTCAGAACTGCTTTAACTGCAGATGGGCTGAGAGGCAGCAGAGGTGATATTTTTTGCTTTTGTTGCTGATGGTTGTGATCTAAGGGGTGGTAGGGATTGTTCACAGGAGGGCAAACGGAAGTGGTTCAGGGAAGGAAATGATGTTCATATGCTCACACAGCAAAAGTCTAGGGAATTTCAATCTATAAAGATGTTTTTTGAATTACTATGATTTAAGTTGATAAACCATGCTCTTCCTAAAATGTAGATGCATTTGTTCCTAATGAAGAGGCTTTATTAAATTTGTAAAATACTTTATTCCAGAGAATTATGATTTATTTAAAATACTATTATATTTTATAATCTCAACGAATATTTGTTTAATTGATTTACTATGATGCTCCATTAATGTTACTGAGAAATATTACCGAAAATCAATATTTAATATAAACCAGAACAAATACCTGGACTACAGAAGATTTTTTTAAATTCAACATACAGGGTTAGGTGATCAAAAATGCTAATACCCAAACTTTGGTTTCCAATGTTGAATAATTGTGTTGTAGTGCAATGGCTCTGAGCTTTTACTCTTAGTAGCCTTAGAAGCAGTCAGGAACTATGATGAAAGGAGAGCCCATAAGTAGTGGATCTCAGCTAACAGTGATAGAGAAGAAGGAACCACAAAAAGGATCTGTCAGGGTATCTAAATGAATGCTTTGTATTTGCTTGTCAAACAAGATCACAGAAATACTGTAGTTGGAAAACATGGGGCTAGCTCATGGTAACCAGCATTTGAAATCTAGTTTTAGGCAAACGAATGCCAGAAATACTCACATTGCAGAGAATGGAGCAGTTAGTAAGACTGGGAACTCCGTTCAGTTTTGCCTCTATCTGAATCATCTTATGTGCAAGTGGAAAAAGTCAAAATCGTGGGAGGTCTTTCACATCATGGAATTAAATAATCCACAAACAGGAGAGCTAGACAAGATCGTTGGCCATGTATTTATCCATAAGTATCAGTAGAACATGATCACTGTCAGTATGACCTTAATTGTGATGGACATTTTTATTAGTATATTTTGTGGTACATAGTGATTATACTCCATTTGGAGTTTCATACCTATACATATTGCGTCTTGATCACTTTCACTCCTTCTGCCCCTTTGCCCTCCTCTCTCCTTCCTTCCCCAGATCCCTTTTCCATCTCAAAAGAATCTATAGCCCTGTTTCTTAGTGTATCTCTTTCATTTTGTTCTTTCAACTATTTATAATTTGGCTATTTCATATTAGAGAAACCATGAAGTATTTAACCTTTTGTGACTGAATTATATCACTTAGTATTATGGTCTCAAAATACATCCATTCTCCTATAAATTTATCTATCTGCTTGTCTATCTATCTGTCTGTCTGTCTGTCTATCTGTCTGTCTGTCTGTCTATCACCTATCTGTCACATTATCTTTATCGATTCATATGTTGATGGGCATACAGGCTCTTCCAAGATTTAGCTGTTGTGAGTTGTGTGGCTGTAAACATGGATATGCATACACTGCTATAGTATGATGACTTTAGCTCTTTTTGGAAGACACCAAAGAGAAGTGTAGTTGGGCCAAATATCATTTCTATTTTTAGTTTTTTTGTGAAAATCCATAGTGATTTCCAAAATGGTTATTCCCCTTTACAGTGCCACCAACAATATAGATGGGTTCCTTTTCACCCACAACCTTAGCAGTGTTTGTTGTTTTTTCAGTCCTTAGTAATGACCATTCTTTTTGAGTAAGGTAGAATCTCAGTGGTGTTTTGATTTGGGTTTCTGTAATGGCCAAAGATGGTGAACATTTTTTCATGTATTTATTGGCCATTTGTGTTTCTTCTGAGAAGTGTCTATTTTTTTTATTTGCCCATATTTTGAATTGGTCTTTTAGCTTTGACATCTAAATTTTTGAATTCTTTATGTATTCTAGGTATTAGTCCTCTTTGAGGAGTAACTGGTGTAACTCTTTCCCATTATGTAGATCGTCTCTTCACTCTGTTGTTTGTTTCCATTGTTGTGCAGAAGTTTTTCATTTGATATAATCCCATTCACTAATTCTTGATATTATTCCTTGTGAATTTAGGGATTTGTTCAGAAAGTCTTCGTGCATGGCTGTGACTTTAGAAGTTTTAGTAAGGGTGGGATATACAGATCAAGTTTCATTCTTCTGCATGTGAATAACCAGTTTTCCCAGCACCATGTGTTAAGGATACCATGTTTTGTCCAGCGTGTAATGTTGAATGCTTTGTCTAAGGTCAGAGGGCTGAAGATGCTTGGGGTCATTTCTGCATCTTCGGTTCTATTTCATTGGTCGGTTTATCCAGTTAAGTGTCTGTCTTTACTACCACGGCTTTGTGGTGTTAGCTTGGACTTTGGAATTTTAATGCCTCCTGCCCTGTTCTTGCTGCCCAGGGTTGCTTTACCTCTTCTGGATCTCTTCTGGTATCATCTATATATTTCAGAATTATTTTTTTCTACTTATGTTAAAAAAAAAAAGCTGATGGTATTTTGATGGGGATTACATTAAATCCATATATTGTTTTTGGTCCTGTGGCCATTTTGACAATATTATTTCTGCCTAGCCAATAACAGTGCATATCATTCCATTTTCTAGTGTCCTCTTCAATCTTTTTTTTTTCTTCCTCAGAGCAATGTAGTTTTCATTATAGAGTTCTTTTCCTTCCTTGATTGATTAATACATATATTTTTTTCATTTTGGAGCTACTGCAAGTGGGATTGTTTTCCTGATTTCTTTCTCAGTGAGTTTATCCTTGGTATATAGCAACGCTATTGATTTTCGTGTATTTATTTCATATCCTGGCACTTTGCAGAATTGGTTTATTAGTTCTAAATATCTTGTGGAGTTTTTTGGATCCTCTATGTAAAGAATCAGGTCATCTGCAAATAAGAATGTTTTGACTTATTTTCCTAAGTGAATTCCTTTTATTTCTTTCTCTTGCTTGTTTGCTCTGGCTAAACTTTCATGTACTATGTTGAACAGGGGTGGTTAGAGTGGGCACTCTTTTCTTACTCATTGTGTTAGTGGGTTTGCTTATAGTTTTCTTCTATTTAGGATGATGTTGGTAGTACATTTGTCATAAGTGGCTTTTAGCACATTAAAATTTTGGAGTCATTTGGAATTTTAAAGGTAAAAGGACAATGCTTAAAATGTTAAGAAATGTTTACAAACTTGGGAATTTAAGTGGATATTAACATTATGTTGGTAAATTAAGATTTGTGAAATTTATAATTATGACTTATCTTACTGTGCAACATGGGTTTTCCATGTATTCATCTGGTATTAGATGCTGATGCTTAATGATGTGCATGTGCATGTTGTTTCATATTAGTCTGTCCCATTTTTGTTAATTTTATTTTTGCAAAGTTTATATTTTATGGCTACAATGAATGTTTAATTTGGTATTACTTTACTAATGATACGTAGGAAAGAAAACCATTTCTTCTTGTTTTGATGACATTCAGTGTAATTTTTTATAAAGAAATCTAGTCATATATCATGCCTTTCCTGTTTCTTTGTTTCTTTTTCTGTGACACCAAACCATCATTGTTGCAACATTTTTGTTGTTTGAACACTTTATTATCTATTGCTACAGACTTTCAGGTGAAACTTTGATTTCCACATAGCTGATCATATAATAAAAAATGATGTTTTTTCCAGTTACTTCCCACTTCTGCACCTGATATATCTTTCTCCTGTCTAATTACATTGTGTAGCATTTCAGAATAACATAAATAATAATGTTTATTTCCGTCATAATTCAGTGGTAGTGCCTCATTAAAAATCATGTTAGCTATTGATTTGTTAGAATATATTCATTTTAAACAATATTGAGCCACTAGTTTTACTTCTGTTAATAATGCTCAATTTATCAGAGTGTAAATTTGACAACATTCTTATGGTTTGGTGATAGCGTAGAACAGAATTTTTATGTAAACTCAGTTTTTTAGGAATTTTTAATCATATATTTGTCTGTTAATTCAACAAAGCTACCAATTTTTTTTTGTATTGCATATCTGTGCATAAGTTAGAACTTATTATAGGTAACAATGTAAGTAATATTTAGCAAATCATAATGATTAAATGTTTGTAGTTGTGAAGAACTTTTACCAACCCACTTTTTTGTTTTAATTTTTCTGCATCATTTATTATTATTTATGTCCATTCATTTATAGTTATGACTGCTTTATACTGTCTCATATTTGTATTATACATTTTTGTTCCATAATTAAAGTACATTTAGGTTTAATCCCTAAGATGTAGTGGATACATTTATTATTCTTAAACATTAGTTGTACAGAAAGTTGTATGAATGCAATGGAGTCTTTTTGTTTGTTTGCTTGTTTTGCTCTCTGGTGGATCACAACTGATGTTTATCTGCTTTCCTTGTATTTTGGTATGGAAAGTAATTTTTGAACTTACTAGATTTGAGCACTGTAATATACAGTTGCTTTTGTTATAACTTTAGGTTTTATTTACATACCAAAAGGAAATTTTGTATACCATTCAGTTTTATGAATGAAGAGAAAAAGTCTTAGAGGAGTATGATAATTTCCATTTTTTAAACCCTGTAGACCACTTTAGCTCCTAACACAGCTAAATTTACAACTGTAACTGACCAATTGGTATTTCCTTCTGTTTTTATGAATTCATAGCAAAAGTTATTATTATCTGTCACAATCAATGGGTTGTCCAGACTGTAGTTTTCAATTGAAGCTTTTCAGTATGAGTGTTTTCAATGTTTTCTAAAATAATTCCTAAATTCTAAGATCCATAGATTGTTTTTGAAAAAGAAAAATAGAAAGATGAAGGTGTTTGAGTAATAGCTTACAAACATCTACATAAAACATGCTCTATTGATGTTTTATGCAATAATGAGAGCTCGGTTCACTGTGGCAACATTGTTCAGTTATGTCTTTTATGCTTTGCTCTTAGTCGAATTCCACATCACTAATTTCAGTGCAATAAATTTGGTCTCACTCCTTTGGCTTAATTCAGTTTCACACAAAAAAGACAATTTGAAATTTTCCTTTAAGTTCTTAAAAAACATTAAGACACACGGTGGAAAACTGTCAACGCTGGGATTCCAATTAATTAGACTTTTGTTTTTCTTAGATAGGAATAATTTAAGTTTAAAATTTGGATATATGACTAGTGCTTTAAAAATGTTTAATTTGGCTGTCTTACTACATTGAGATGTACAGGACTCTTATAGCAGTTAGAAATATAAGGAAATGTGTATTTGCCAACCAATTAAATGTGAGAATTTATAATTGCAATTTCATTTAATTTCTCAGACATAATGTCTACATAAAACTATGGGTGTATCATTTCCCAGTAGAATTTTTACCTAGAAATTACTGTTTTGTAATATAATCTTAAGCGCTCCCTGTAGGAAATTTAACAGGCACTATTGTAATGTGAAAAATATAGGCCCCTGTGTCACAGCAGTGTCTTAGTTCTTTTCATTTGGAGGCATTAGTAATGTTGCTTATAAACCTGTAGCACTGAATCACTGTCTTTTAAAACTGTCACATTCAGGTGTCTTGTCTGCCAAGTTATAAATATTACCTTTAAATGCTTTTCTGTGTCTTTACTACTAAATGGTTATCTTGGTGTTTTGTTGGGGCAATTTACTTTTCTGTTGATTACCCTTTGTTGCATGTAGAAAGTAAATTAAGACAACATTTGAAGAATATTATTAAATATATAATTTGCGATGACATTACAGAGGAAAAAATATTTCAGTTCCTTGAAATGTGAGGCTTCAGGGGGTGATTCTAATGGAGCCTTCTGTTCTAGGAGTAATGAGAAAGCTAGATGACAAAAACATCTGTTTAATATAGAATAGGCCTAGATCCATTTTGTGGTTTCATTCTGTTAGTCTATCTAAAAAGTGAATAATTCCACCAGCAAGAACAAATTTAAAATACTCCTTTTAAAAGTTTAGTAAGGGACAGAATTTTTACTCCAGAATTTTTTTGAGACATACCCTCACTATGTAGATTCAGGCCGTCCTTGAACTTGCTATGGAGCCCAAGCTGGTATTGAACTCAAACGATCCTCTAGCCTCAGCCTTCCAAGCGCTGGGATAACAGGCATATCATGTCATTATGTACACAAAAGTTTACAATTTAGGAAAGCTACTTATTTTGTAATTAATATGCAAAAGGGAAAACTTACTCTGTACTAACAGTTCACTACAAAAGTGACTATAATATAATGGAAATATAGTTCTTTAATGAAAAATTTGGGGGCCTGATTTCAAAGTCAAGTCCATCATTATTTCCAAGAATTTCATTATTTCAGGTGAAAACCAGGTCAGTCCCCCAGGTCAGCTCTATTTGATGGTTCAGACATAGTCATTCAAGGCCAGATAAAAATGATTGTGAACAGATTTAGTAATAGCTGCCTTTGAAAACTGGGTTTATATTTTTCAAAGAAGTTAAATTGGTTCCATCTTAGCAAGTTTTGATCATTGTAAATGTTAAGCACTTGGATGATGAAATGAAGGCAAAGCAGAAGTTATGATATAGCCTCGGTCATATGACTGTGGAGTGGTTGGAGATGTAGTTCTAATAATCAAATATGAGAGCACTCACCTTATTGTTGTAGCCTTTTCTATATCCTTTGGCTGCTCTAACAATTACATCTTTGGCTTACTCGGCTCTCACTCTATCAAGTTATTCTTACTTCTGTCTTTCAAACTGTCTCTTCCTGTTAATCTTTTCGTATAAATAGAACCAAACCTCCCCTTCCAAAATAACTATCTCAAAAACAAACTATATCCCTGGATCCTGTGATTTCTCTCGCCCTACACCTTTTCTCTCATTCTTTATTAGGACTTTGGAAAGTTCAATGTATGTAATCTAATTATTTCTAGCTGCTAACCTTCCACTCCCGGTGAAAACTGCTATAATCCTTTTTCAATACCAAATTCCATTATAACTCTCTTAATGAGCTAACTAATGCTCATCTATTTGTAATAATATAAGCAATAATTCTTTAGTTCACATTTTACTGAATCACTATGTTCTGAACATTCATAATGTTATTTCCTTAGATGCCATGACTTTTATCCTGTTGAATGAGCTTTCTACTTCTGTGTTTCCTTACACCAGAACTGATGTTCGCCAAGGTCTAAACGTGCCCTGTGGTTTGTTATTTAGCTTTGTTATTTTTATGTCTGTTTATGTTTTTTCTCTGCATTCCCTTCCTTGTTAACTTTTCTTTGGGATCATAAGCTTGAATGTGATACTGAGATCCTGGTTGTTTTCTTTTTTCAGACTTTAGTATGTCATCTCAGAATTTTGCACCCTACTGCCTATTAACCATTACACAATTATTTACCAGAAGTACCTAAACCATACCTCGGGACCATATCTGGAACATTTACTGCATGCCACACACAGTACTCATTACTTTACCTGTTACTGTGTTTGCTTCACAGAACAGTCCTAAGAAAATAACGCAAACTGAACGAATCTGTGCAGTCGCACCTCTTCGTCCTTCAGCATTCACTGTATCAGTTGTTAGTGCAGCCTTCCGTCTGGCCAACTAATGTAAAAATCTGGGCGTGAGCCTTGACTTTTCCTTACTGCATTTCTACCTTGTCTCCACATCTAATGAAAATATTAATCACTGCTTAAATTTTGAAGTAATTTCAGAAAGTTTTTTTATCCTTTTCTTCAGCTGTATTTTAGTGTCCTCCATTAAGCCCCTATGATCTTTCATCTGCACTATTGTAACAGCACCCTAACTGACATCCCTTTGAAATCAACCCTGCTCGCAGTGGCAGCCAGTGATCTATCTAGAAAGGAAATCTGACCACATCATTTACGTGTTTAAACATTTGGTTTCTAATTACCCACAGGATAAAGTCCGAGATCCTTAACATGTGGTGTGAGGCCCTCTGTTATCTTGCCCTACCAGATCAATGCAGTCCTCTCTGGTTAGTCGTCCCTTACTTCCTGCCTCATCTGGTTTTAAAACAGAATGGGGTTTGGGTCCTTGAACCCACCCCACGCTCCCTCTTAGTTCTCTGCAGGCTGTACTTCGTTTGTGCCTGGAGTTCCTTCCTCCATCTTTATGTTCCTTTTTATCAATACTGTTTTAAGAACTACTTCCTACAAGATGTCTCCCTCCCCAGCTTTCTAGTCCATCTGAAATAGCTTAAGTATTACTCTTCTCATCTTTAAGCATACACCCCCTTGCTAAATTGTTACCCCGTTTTCTTTGGTGAAGACAGGGATTTCATTCTGCTTTTCTTTCTTTACCTGGTTTTTAGCAAAATATTAACATTTGGTTCAAATTTAAAGGACATTTTTGAGTGAATGAGTGAAACAATGAGTGAAGGAGGTGCACTCAAGCATCCTTATTAAGCAGTGAGATGCAGATGTCAGGTAATTCTTTTGTCCCTTTTCTGAGCGAAAGGAAAGCAATAAGATGAACTCCACTCTCCAGTGCTCAGTAATTTCTGCTGAGTTCGGCTTTAAAGATGGAGCATATGCACCTGCATAAATATTTGTATTTACATAAAGGAACAAGAATGAATCGAGAACAATATTTGAGTGGAAAATGGAAGAAGGTTAACAAGTGGGACCAGAAAGGTAAAATATACTCAAAAATGTCATCTATGAACTATTGAGTAGAGAAAATGAATCTATTTCAAGTGAATGGAAAGATGAATAAGAGCCAGTGAGTGACTTTTTAAAAAAAAATTTAAAAAGCCTCAGAGGTAGAAAAAAACAGTAAAATTAATCTCCATGTATCTACTACTAAGCCTTAGCATTTTTCAGTGTTTTACCTGTTGTTTGATTTATTGTCTCCTGCTTCTTTTCCCCCTTTCTTAGGCGGCTCACTTTTAGTGAGTGATTTTGTGTCATGAGTTAATCACATGGACAATACTACCTCACAGTATTTTATTATGTGTAGGATCACTTATCTCCTCTGTATTGTACACAACTGAACATTTGCGATACATAGTTTATTAATTATTTCACAAATAAAATAGGAAACATTGAGAAATAGAAAGACTACAAATTCAGTTTAAATACAAAGTAAGTACCAAATAAATACCTAAACTATTTGCTATAGTTTGGACCTGGAGTGTCCCCTGAGGTCCCATGTGTTAAAAGGATTGGTCCTTACCTTGGTGCTCCTGAAAGTTGGTGGAAACCTTTAAGAGCTGGGGTCCAGTGCATAGTCATAAGTCACTGGGGATGAGTGCCTGAAGAGGACTGTGGGAAGTCAGTCACTTCCTCTTCCTCCTTTTGCTTTAGACCATGAGAGTGGCTTTGTCCCACCATGCCCTCCCTGCTGGGATGTGCTGCCTTGCCACAGGCCCAAAGCAACAGGGCCAGTCAGTTATGGACTGGAACCTCAGAAACAGACAACCAGAATAAACTACAGGTTCATTCCCTCAGATATAGTATTTGTTACAGCACTGGAAAAGTGACTAACATACTATTTAGAGGAAGTTTTTATTTCTTTATATTTTTTCATGGAAAAAATCTTTTAATGGAATTTTTAAGACAGATCTTGTTTTTGTTTGCATTAGCAAAGCTGTAGAAGTAATTCTTATTGTTTGGGATAAGATGTCCCTATGTGTCTGTGAAGTACTTAGTGAACATAGCTTTAAAATTAGGATCTAGGGGTTTGGGGAGAAGGGTTCCTCATAGAAATACCTCAGCAACATCCTACATCTATTGTAGATTTATATTCGGGAAATTTATGCCAGTAATTCATGAGATCTGTTTTTTTTTTTCTTCCTGGTGCCCCATCCACGCCTAATTAATTGAATGACCTAAAGACTCATTTCCTTTGGGCCTCTGTTTTTAATAGGAAATTGTGGATTGTGATATTATGATTGCCAAGGGTTCCTCAAGCACAGGAACCTGCCACCTGCAGATCTGCTCAAATGTTACAGTAACGTGGTTGGCAGCATCAGCAGGGTTAGCCACCATAGCAGCATTAGGAGAGAAGTCTTCTGGCAATAACAATGACCCTGAGAAATGTGAAGTCAAACATTTTAGTGATTTAACAAGGACTACATGGTAGATGACAGTGAGGCATGATGGGGCATTCTGATAATCCCAGAATTCAGGAGGCTGAGACAGGAGGGTTATGAGTTCAGAGTCACCCAGCAGCATATAGGCATATGCTACATAGCAAGAGGCTGTTTCAAAAAAAGAAAAAAAAAGGCAGATGAAATATGAAATACATACAAAGAAATACAGGACTAGAAGCAGGACTGACTGTCTCTAGACACCATCAGTGGATCATCCCCTTCCCCCTACCTGGGATTTCTAAGGGAAACTAGATGATGATAAAAAAAAAAGTCACTTGGATTTGGGTCACCTTATTTTATATAGCTATACTGTGCCTATGTAAATTTGATAGTAAAACTCTGCAAGATTTACTCGTAATTTGGTGTTTATTCATCTCCGTCTATTTCTCTGTATATTTTTTAAATCCTGAGAAAAGGAAGTTACCAAACAGTCCAAAAATGACAACTTATATTTCTATAATTTCCATCATGAAATATGTGTGTACCTTTTTTTACCATTAGAAATAATTCACGCAACCAACTCCTAAACAGGATCTCTTCTTTTAACAGGGAATTAGACCTCTTATTAGCGACAGCCCTTATCTCAAGAGGGAGATTTATGATCTGCTTTGGAGAGTGAAAACAGGCACAAATATTATAAGGACTGCACTAGGGAAAACACCAGAGGCAAAAATCATTAGCTTCTGATGACACGGACACATTCATGTTACCCCAGATCTCCCTTCATGGTGTGGCGAGGTCATGGGCGTCTAAATACGCTGCTGAGTGCTTACTACCTACTGAGCAGTTGAGAGCAGAAAATTGGACTTGAATTGGAAAGGTATGTGATGAAGGTTACAGAGTTCATGCTGAACTTCCCTCTTAGATTGTGAATATGTCACTGGTGGAGAGTGAAAAAAATCAGTGAGATATAATGAGTGTATATCTAATTTATTTGATTTTCCAGATATATTAGAATTACATTTCCTTATTGCACATTACAGGGTGTTATCCCAACTGTTACTCTTCTGAAACGGAAAAATATTCTCACTCCATCAAGTGTTTATGAAAGGTCAACTGTTGCAGACACTATGTTAATTTTATTTTGAAAGACTATTAGACAATGTAATTGTAAATTTTTATCCATCATTATGGATGGAATGATGCTGTAGATGAAGGCTAAGTGTCATGTTTTATCACATTCCTAAATACAGCAGAATATTAGCAACTTTCCCAGTGAACAGTCTTTTATTGCTCCTGGCTGCAAATCACTGTGCTCTTATGTTGCCTCATGATCAGCTACGTAGTTCCCTGAGAAACATTCCACATTATTTCCATCATAAAAATTTTACTGTGAGAATATATGAAATTTATTTTTCTACAGTTATGTAAGTGTAAAACTGCCAGATTGCTTGATTAATACTACATAATATTTATACACTTGTTTTAAAGTAATCTTGGATCGAGAACTTTCCCACTGAGAAAACACCTATTATAGCAGGAAGAACAAATGGCACTAAGATTTCTGACACGGTTCTAAACCTGACAAGCTATTCGACCCTTGTCGAGCTCAAGAGTTTGCTCATCTGCAAAATGAAGAGCATAGATAAGAAATAGTCTGGGATCTCTTTCAAGTTACAGTACTCCATGATTTTTACCTACCCAAGTGATCAAAGCTATGAGGTGGACTACTGTGGAATTCAAAAGAAAAATTTTACTCCATCATTATTAAATTCATACATCTGTAACTTTTTCCTTATTTGCATAATGGAATCATTTGTCTTAGGGTTAGTATGGTAGAATGAAACTTGTCTGCCAGTAAATTACTGTTCCTATGCAACTTTTTCCTAGATCATTAAGCACACATTTTGAAATGAAAACTACAGTAATAAATTAATGTATTTTAGCAGTGTAATCCGTTCCACTGACCACCGTTTGCCTCACTGGAAATTCTCTGGAGCTTGTTTAAAAATTGGCCTTTTAGACAAGATAAAACTACATTCTGGAAGAGTAAATATGCATAATACAGAACTAAAAAATGCAGCCTCAGTGAAAATCAACTTGCAGAAAATGGATTTTGTGCTGAGATGAAAAATAAGTAGAATTAATATTGTAGTCAGGTTTTTTAAAGTTACTGAGTAAGCTAACCTCACTTCCTTCTTTCCATACTGAACCTTCTCTGATTCTACGATGCGGAAAACATTTGGATGGTTGTAAAAGTACCTTGCTTTGTTTTCTTCTACACTGAGTCTTTCATTACCGTTTGTCCCTTTGGATGTGCAATAATATTCAGATAGTTGGCGAAACACCAGTGTAAATGTTGCTATGAAGATAGCTTTGAGACCAGATCAGAATTGTAATCAGTAGATTTAGAATAAAACAGATCATCCTCCAAGAAGTGATTGGGCTTTATCCAACCAGTAAAAGGCCATAAAACGCTGGGCTCCCTCTAGGAAGAGGGAATTCTGCCTCCTGAGGGACTTGAGATGTGACTTGCAGCACTAGTTCTTCCTAGTATCTCCAGCCTGTTCGCCCTCCCTACAGACTCCAATGTGCCAGTCCCCATAGTCACAACATCCCGTGAGTTGGAGAGGTGGCCCAGTGCTAGAACATTTCTCTAGTACGTATGAGGCTCTGGGTTCAATCTCCAGCACTAGACACATAAATAATAAAATGGATCTCTTTCTCTCTGATTCTCCATATACATATTACTCTTTTTCTCTGGGGAACCCTAATAGATGGCAGAAAAACTGATTTCCACAAATAAAGATGGCAAAGTACTGTCAGTAATATATATGCACAGGTTCCACACTGAATAATAAACCAGCTATGGGTGGGCAATATGTGTTCTGACTCTACTTTTTAATCAGTTCAGTATTAGCTAAGCAGTAGTGTAATAATAATGATGTACATAGCTTTTGTATGTATTTACTAAGTGTTAAAAGTAATCTAGAGATGATTTAAAATATATTAGATGATATGGATAGGTATCTGCAAGTACTAAGCCATTTTTTATCAGGTACTTCAGCAGATTTTGGTATTTGCTGAGGGTCCTGGGACCAATGTCCTGTGGATAGCAAGGAATGACTATACAAAGAAGACCACTGACATTCACTTGCTACATGAACCGATTTAAATTCGTCTCTTTAAATTTTGGTGCTTCAGATTTTTTATTCATTAATTCAGAAGACTGAACTAAACCTGTCCTGTATAATTTTTTGGGGGGGTATCTTGGGGATTGAACTCATGGTCTTGTGTCATGTATAAGTTTTTAAACTCTAAGAACCAATGTATTATGTCACAGTACGGTAAAAATTTACATTGTAAGAGAAATTTTTTCTAATAGATTTACATCATCACTTACAACATTTTAATTCCAAGAAACAAAAGATTATGCTTTAGTATAGTGGAAAACCCTTTGCAGGCTCAAAGAAAAATTCAGTGTAACAAGACAAAAACTTAATAAGACCAAAGAAAGCTAAAGCACTGATATAATTTCTAATTTTATCATACTGTCAGTTTTTGGCATTATTTTCTCACTATTTAATATGTATATTCTGTTTTTTTATTCTTTTCCTACATAAATGAAACATCCCTTGAAGTTTTCAGTTGAGATTAAATGAACTCTTTCCTACCCTAGTTTGCATTTATAATTTTGAGGACTATGCATATTACTAGCATCAGAATTTAATTTTCCATTTCCTCTTTAGTTTTCTATAATTAGAGTAAAATTTAAGTAGATTTACATAGTTATACGTACAATGATATATTAAAATAATTAGCGATACATTGTTCCCTAAAAAGCATGACAGTTGTCCAACTTGAAATGTCAGCTACCATGCTGTGTCCTCATATAATTACTTCAGCCAAGATCCTAAAGTATGAATTCAAAATACAAAGAACCATTTGAGAGCATCAGTATATGATGTATGCGTGGGTAGGTTGTATAAGAGATGAATATATTAAAATTTATGATCGTGATGAACTACTATGGTCATAGCCAGGATGAGGAAACTAGAGACTGTTGTATGTACATGTACAATCCTTTATCTTCTTCCTCTCTAGCAACACTTGTAGCAATCCAGTGGAGCATTTCAGTGTCCAAAAGGCATAAGTTTCACATAACATCCTTAGTTTCATTTCATCTCTTATGTCGATTTGCCTTTTCTCAGCAAGTATTAATTTTAATCCAAAACTCATATATTATGAGTTTAAAATGAGTCAAATTACTGAATGAAAGCCATTTGTGAGAAAGATGATTTTGTAATGATTCAATAAACAAAACGTTCATGTAAGCAAAAATGTGCTAGTCCATGCTAATTGTTCTGTAGAATATAATGTGCATTATGTATTCATTGCAGGATTATATAAGATTAAATGAGTTACACTTGAAAACAACCGAGATTTTTCTGAGTCTATTACTAATGCAGAGTTCTTTTATGTCAGATGATGAGTTTCTGGAAAATTTAATGTGGTTTGAACAACTTCCTTAATGAATCACAGCTGACTTACACCTATCAGGGAAAACAGAACATCTTGTGACTCTGTGGTACTGTGAACAAGCGGATGGGAATGCTCCTTCAGTGACTCTGGGGTATCCAAGATGGTAGGCAGCATCATTCAAAGGCTTTGTTCCAGCAGGAGCTGCTGCAAAGTGCTCTCTGTGGATGGTCAGTCTTCCAAAATCTTAGCAGAAGTCATCATTCCTTTCATTTAATAAAAATCTTTGGGATGTGACAGATTTAATTAAGGCACCAAGACTGAACAGTATCAGCACATTTTATATGAGAAGACTGTCCCAAAGAGAGTATCACTTTTGCAGTCGATATCCAAATTGGATTTATGTGAAGCTTCAGTCGCTTGAATTTGAAACAGGGCTGACATGTAGGTAATGCATTTTATAAGGTCAGGACTCTGTTCAAACATCTTAGGTAAAGAATGTCACCAGCCAGTCTCTCTCTTACTGCTGGTCTGACGTTAAAGGACATTAAAAATCCAACTGCAGAAAACACATTTCACTTCTCTTCTTGGTTTGCAGAGAATTGATAGCCCAAGCCTTCATAAAAACATTTTGTCTGTCATAGAATAGATTTCTGTGGGGACATTTCTAATTCCTCTCCATAGGAAGATTTTGTTCAGGTTGTCACCAGCTACCCTGTTTTAAGGCGTTTTCCTTCAGGATGCTTCCTTTTCCTTTTGAGTTCAGCTTTCTGAATCAGGGATCATTTGATGTGTAATGTCTGTCATCTGGCTGCGAGCCATTTAGCTACAAGGCAAACTTTCTGCTGACAATGAACTGGTTTGGCTTTATTTGCACTTTCCTGTCCTTTATGAGGCTGGCCATTTTTAAGCTTTAGAAATACTTCTATTACTATGAATGGAAACTATATGAATCTGATAATTTAAAATTATAAAATGCCTATCTGTATTCAAAGACAATTACTTATGCCTAATTTACTCCACATGTGTTTGAAGAAACATGTGACTCCCTATAATGATGGCCTTACATGGAATTTAAGTTGGGTTTGATAGAAAAATGTGTTATTTAGAGAAAAAAAATTTGAAGAGAGGGGGATAAAAGCGGGTTGCAGAATTTAGGTGACAGGAATAACTTTGTGAAGGAAGAAAAGCTCATTTCTGAGACGGAACAAAAATATCAAGCAGGAGAATCAGAAACAAGTAAGATGGAGAAAATAACAGATTAGAGAATTTTAGTATATTGCCTGATTAAATAATAATCATAACTGTTACACCATTCCTGCTATAACCATTATATCATTTGCCTAATTTAGACTCTCTCTATCTTTCCAAAAATATGAGGGGTGTTATCATTTCATGGATTTTTTTGCAGAGTCTAAATAATTTGCCTGAAGTCAGCTTTTACTTAGTCAAAACAGGGCTTGATTCTGTGTTTGATTTCAAAACTTGTTTTTTTATAACTTCCATTATATCGTGATTTCTGTCACATCCCCGCTTCCGTCATTACATGGTGCCATTCCAAATCATGTTTTTATCCAATGTTTGCCTTTCAGCCTTCCAGATATTCTACATTCAAAGGAAGTTTTACAATCTCCCTTGAACACCGCAACAGTCACAAACAGCGAATCATTTCTGACTTGATCTTTCTTAGTGATGACTTTATCTCATCATGTAGTGTGAAAGAAAGCGCATAAGAACAAATGCAGTATTTTTAGAGAGTGGAAGACGAAGGTCATTTATAATATACGTCTCTTGGCACAGACTGGTACACGCCTTGCTGTCGCCTAATAGGAAAATCTGGGAACTCTCGTATCATGCTTATTGACTGACTTAATTCAACAAACTCTCTTTTATGTTACCATAATATGCCAGACAGTGTTCTAAGAATAAGAAAACAGAAGAAGATAATTTCCAAATCATGCTTGTGCGAAGGTAGTGTAAATCCACCAATTCTTGTATGTCATTAATGTCAGCAAATAAAAACTGGAGATCTCGGGAGCACATGCACACATGCACCTTGTAAGAAGGTTTCAGAGGAGAAGAAAGAATACCGTGAGAGACAACACTGGTAGGGATCTACCTTAAATTTTGTATTCAGGGAAAGAAAAAGTCTCTGAAGAGGTGACGCGTATCTGAAACACAAAGGATAAGTATGGATTAGGAAAGGGAACATCTGGGGAGAAGTGTTTGGTAGATGCCAAAGAGTCTCAAGGAGGGAAAGAGCTTTGTGTGATCAAAACAGTGACAGAAAGTGGTGTCAGAGGGGCTGAAAATGAAGTCAGGGCAAGACCTGAGCGGGCTTTAGGGGCTGTGTCCTTTTGCAGGTTTGTACCGAGTAGATGATAATTTAAAGAGGCAGTAACCCTTCTGTCACTTACTTTCCTACGGATTCTCTTTCCAGCTTGTTGACAAACTGCTAGCAAACTGCTAGCATTGGCTCTTTGATTTCAGTTACTTGAAAAGCATTTTGGTTTAGTATTTTTTCCATTATTCCTTATTTTCCTCTTAGATTTTAGACTTGCTATAGAAGTAGATTAGTAAGTTATCTTAAATTTCTAGAAACTCATTATGGGTTATAAATTATTGCTTGTCCAATGAAAAATCTTTAAATTCGACTTTTTTTGTACATACAGTGATTGGATATCTCTAAAAAATAAGGAGCAAAAATAGTGCAGAAACAAATGGGGAAATGAAGTAATGAGCATCACAAGAGCTGAAAATACATCAGCGAAAAAATCATTGTAATTATTTTTAAATTTTCCCTTTAACACACTAGTGACGAGTCACAAAAGGCTGAATCTTCACTATTGAAGACATGTCAAAAGTAGCTTGATTAAAAACAGCAGCGTTTCGTTTTTGCCTTAGAATAAAAAGACTGAATTGTTACTGAAAAGCCATGAAGTGGAGAACTCTGGAATTTGTGGTGAAAGAAAATTGAAAAAGAACAGAACATTTGGATTCATGTTTCATGAAATAATTTGTGTGACAGAATAGGAAGGCAGACGGAGGGAAAATTGACATAATTTTTTCCTAGGACCGGGAAAGGCCAGATAAATATGTCACTGTTAACAAATGCACTATTGTGCATGGACAAAATATATTCTGCTCAATTTGTAAATATTAATTTTCAATCATTGGAAAATATTTACGTGTTTTGAGAGTATAAGCAAATCCTCCTCTTTTTGATCCCTTCTCACTTTATTTTTGGATAGACATTACATTGGATCAGAGCGAGGTGGGCCGAAATAACTTAGAACTCATAGAAATGTTGATTTTTCAGGGAAAATACATATTGTGATAAGAAATATGTGATATGCTATCTGCACATGATCCTATTGCGGTACCTAAAATCTAGCTATTTTCAGTATAGAGAGTCCATGTAGAATTTATAAGCCAGGGACAAAACCAAGAATAGAAAAGCAGACACTGAGATTTTTCTCCTCATACAGTTTAGAGATGTTGCGGTTAATACTTTTGGTGCACCATCCATGTCACCTTTGTACTCACTCCTACTGTCCATGCCAAGGGTTTCCCATGTACAACTACCTGTAACACCTGGGCCGTGCAGGTAGTTGCCTGAAATTGTTGATGATTAGCATATCCAGGACTTGCCAGACATGTGGGGTGTGTGCGTGTGCATGTGCGTGCGTGTGTGCGTGTGTGTTTTCCCTAGACAGAGTTTGATGCATAATTATATCTCAGCCTCCTCTCCTCCCAGAGGGACATTTCTGAAGCGTTTTCTGTGTGGGGTCCCTGAGGGCTGAAGTGGGTCTGATCTGCTGTCCTTAGAGATAATCTGTCTGCTCATAAGAGCATCCTGTACTGCTGCTTTTCCTCTCTGTCTGCAGCGTGTGCTTCCTGCAGGTGATGGCACTCAGCCTTGCCTCCAGATTTGCTTCTGGAACAAGGAAGAAGAGGACCTAGGATCCTAGAGTGTGGGATTAGCCACAGATGTCTCTCAAAGTTTGTTGAAAGGAATTGAATTAAGTAGAATTAAATTGAATTAAATTAAATTATCTTGCAACCTTCTCTCCTTGGGTCAAATTCAAACATTTATGTGAGCTAAAGAGGAAGGGGTGTGGCATGTTACTATTATCAATCGATTTATAAGTAATTGCAACTACTTTGTAAACTGGTATTAAACTTATTAAATACAAAAAGCTACCAATTTAGAGGGTAAAGTGAACTGTTAAGAATAGGCACATCTAAATAGGTAAAAGTGACTTTATAGATAGGACGTCTTAGGATAAGTAAACGTAATACCATAAAATGCACGTATAAGCAGTTTTCTATGCATTCACATAAGTTGAAGTGTCTGCTAAACTGATTTACATTTTCAGATTAAAATATTACATTTTGCTTCATATAATTTTACAGAAGGGGAGAAAGAAACTAAGTAGCTTGAATTATTTTCTTTGTGGGCCTGGTATATGAAATTTTACTATAATCAAGAACATATTTTTGTCAAGAAGTATTACAGAGTGTTTTAGATTGTGTGTGTGTGTATGTGTGTGTATGAGAGGGAGAGAGAGATTTTTTAATACTCTGAGAGGGAATGGATGCCATAGCACATTTTATAGCTTACAAGTCGGAATGAAATCGTGGTGGCTTGTTGCCACTGAACTTCTGTTTTGAATGATAGAAGAGTCAGTCTGTTTGGCAGTTATTTGTAGCAGTTTTAATATAGTTACAGACCAGGATGTGAGGCTCCCCGACTAGCTGAGGTTCTTGGCGAAGAAGCAACGCATAGTTATCTAGCCAGAGCTGAACGGAATGGCTCCAGAGTGGGGAACTCGAAGTCTAGTGTAGACTTGACCTATCAACAATGAATGATTTAAGTAAATAAAAGCTCAATTAATATCAAACTTCTTTAATCACTTACATTGTGTCCACATCGGTCTCTTCCAAATCTGAGTTTTATTACCATTTTTATACATTTAACAAACATGTATTCGACTTTACTCAAAGTTAGAAAACCTTGGATTTGAATCTGGGTTTTGCCATTTCATCATTGTCTCTCCTAGGGTAAAATACTTAATCCCTCGAAGATTCTTTTTTTTTTTTTTATTTGCAGCCATAAAAGTAAGATAATAATATCCACCTGATAGGATTATTTGTAATCATAATTCACTAAACATAAAATACTTTATTGCTAGGGATGTGCTATATATTCAAAAAGTTGAAAAGCATCAAATATAACAGTGCAAAAGATAATATCAAACAATCTTGTTGGAGTGCGAAAATTAGACTGTCTTAAAAGAATTTGCCTCAAATCAGACAGTGCATGCACTAAAATAATACATGCATATACCATACTTGGCAGAAGCTAGAGAAGTTTACTGAATCCGGGCAAAATATGAAATCTCATAGCTTTCCAGTGGGTGTACCTTATATTTCTTTAGATTGTAGTCTTTTGATTCTGTTTCAGCAACCCAAGTTCATTATAAAGATCTGTTTCTAGGAATGAGAGTGTGGACTTACTCAAAAAAGATTTTAGAATCCCATCAAACTGGCAATAAAAAGCCATGGTTCATCTTAAATAAGAATACTTTTCTCCCATATTACTTGAGAATAAGGATTTTGTTTTGTGTTCTCATTTTTTCAATTTCAATAAAAATCTCCATAGGAGTGTACCTGAATATATGAAGAGCATAAAACTTTTATAAAAGAACAAGGTACAATATAGCGTAGAAGACTTGCTTTATGAAATACAAAAAAAAAATTACTGTAAGTTTGTAGTAATGACCATAGTTGATACTGGAGAAAGATAACACATAGGTCATCTGACAAATTGAGAGCCTAGACTCAAACTCACAAGCTTATGAAACTTGATTTATGAAAGAAATCGGTTCTGGGCACATTAAAACCCTAAATGTAAAAATAAAAACTATAAAGCATTTAAAAGTATAATGAATCCATACATGGTGGCCCATGCCTGTAATTGCTATACTGTGGGAGGCTGAGGTAGGAATGTCAAAAATTTCCTGCTCAGTCTGAGAAATTTATCAATTTAGTGAGACCCTGTGTCAGAAAGGAAAAGAGAAGTGAGGAGGTGGGTGCTGGGATGTATCTCAGTGCAGAGGCTCTGGATTCAATCCCCAGTACAGGAAAAAACAAAGTCAATAATGACTTTGGGATAATTAAGGCTAAATAAGAGTCCAGAAGCCTAATTCTAAGAAAAAGTGCACTTAAATTGATATTAAATTGGCATTCTCAGTGCATTAAAAACCCACCTGAAATAAAGAACCCAAGACAAGATTCAAGAGATGTTCACAACACTTATGATGAAAAATCTGCATCTAGCATAAACCACAACAACCACAACAATACACCTAATACATAGAAAAGTGATCAAGAGAATTGAACAGGCCCTTTGTGGAAGCTATAACCTAAGTGGCTAAGAGAGATCATTCTGCCTTAGCGCTAGCTGGCATATTCCCAGCAGCACTTGTCGCCAGAGACAGGAAGCTCCAAGATCCTTGCCAGCTAAGGATCCGTCACCATAGGTTGGGTATTCAAAGGACTGATTTCCCAGTTTTCCACTGGGTGTGGGGATACTGTCATGGCACCTGTTGGTCAAAGCAGCCAATATTTGGCCTGGGTCCAAGCCTAGGAGTCCAGAGTTGCCAGGATGGCAACAGAATCACAATTTCCACCACTGTCATTGGCCTCCTGGAAGATGGAGGTGGTCCCCATGGGCAGCGACCTCACCAAGGCACAGGAGTGCCAAACTGGCATAATCAGTGGTTGGCCCTGGAATACTTGGGTAGGCTTTGTGGTAGCTTTATTTTTTAAGACCTCTAGAGTGAAGTGGTGCCAGGTTTCTCTATCTTTTCATGATTAAAAAAGGACTAATTTTCCATATTAAATACAATATTTACTTTAAAGTTTTAGTACATAACCTCTTCTTGATTTGGTGATTTTTTTTTTCATAAATGAGTTTTGGCTTTTATGAAATGATGTTCCTAAATCTCTTGAATATGTCCATGTTTCCCCCACCTAATCTATTGAATGAGATCCCCACTCTGGATCCAGTCTAAAGGGACAAGACTCATGTCATCCATTTAATTCATATATACATTTTCTAATTTTAAATCAACCTTGACTTTCTGGAATGTAACAATTTAACTTGAGCTCTTGTATTTTCATTAATGCTACCTGAACTATTTTCCAGAATTTTGCTTAAGATTTTTTTTTTAATCACTGTTCATTAGTGGGTTGGCTTGTAACTTTCTTTTACCTTATTGGCCTTGACTAATTTTTTATTTCAAAGCTCTCTATTTTGTTAAGATAAGATTAGGGGGGAATTATTTTTTCCTTTTTTGTTGCCTAGACCTATACTTTGAATAAGATAGACACTAGCCACATATGTGACGCTTGGACACTTGAAATGTGGTTAGTATGTATTGGTATGTGTCATGTACATTAGGTTTCAAAGACTTTTTTTAAAGATCACAAAATATCTCAGTAGTAATTTTATATTTATTATATGTTGAAATGATAATTTTAATATGATGCTTTGAATAAAATGCCTTAAAATGTTACCTTTTATTTTTATGTGATAACTTGGAAAATTTTAAATTAAATGTTTGGCTCACATTTCATCACTATTGGGAAATATTGACTTAGACAATAAATCATTTCTGTCCTCAAGATCAAAGGCAAACAATGTCATGAAAGCTTTATTTTCTGGCACATGATAAAAAGTAAAGAAGGTCAGTTAGCAGTGGAATACCTATTTCTACACCTTGTACCCTTTAAATATTAGCCTCAGAAACCCACAATTGCAATTTATCTAGAAAAAAGTGGCATATACTTAAGTGACTGGGTATGTTAATGAATGTAGGATTTGGGAGTGGCAGAGTCTTTACTTGGTGAATGAGGATCTCTAGTCTGGATCCAGTCTAATGGGACAACACCCATGTCATCAACAGGTGTTATTGCTTGGAACTATGATGGAAGTAAGCTTTGCCAGTAGTGCACTTTTCAACAAATCACAGCCATCATGAAGAGGTGAGAGAGGATGTCGGTAGCCCTGGTGAGGCATACTGGGAGGCAGCAGGGGTTATGGACTAGGAGTGGACCTCAGAGTCAGATTGTCGGATCATGATCTCTGACTCATCAACTACGTAACCTTGAGAATGAAGTCAGAAGTATGTTTGACGTAAAATACAACTTGTTTAAAAACATGATTGCCAAAAGTACATTTTTCTTTAATAGAATAATTCTGAGAATTCTATTTATTTTTGATTAACTGGAAGTGTGCTTGCTTTGGCAGCACGTATGCTAAAATTGATTAACTGGAAGTAAGGATATTAATGTTTCAGTAGAAAAATGAACTAATTTTTGGGTTGCACTATATATATATATATGTATATAAAATGTTTGGTCAAGGTGACTTTGGTCAAGACATATTCGTATTTATTTCTTCATAGATATATTTGTTGCTTGTAAAACCCAGTTGAATACAGAAATGGTTTCTAACTTGACATTTTGCAAATAGGTGCTTTTAGCTTGGGCAAGATTTAAATTTCAAGCTTTATAACTTTAATGACTCTTGTCCATTTTGCTAGCCAAACGTGTGTTTGTATGTGTTTGTGTGTGTGTGTGTGTGCGCGCGCGCGTGTGTGCACACACGTGCATGTTAAAAGCTTCTAGATGGGTAATATTTAGTAGACAAAATATTTTCTTTCTGATTATTTGAATATTAGTTAAATTGTGCTTTTTCTTTTGCCAATTCTAGATCAGGAAACAATTGACAAAGTATTTCTATATGTAGATTCGAACCTCCAGATTAATTCACAGGTTGTATTTCTTTAGATCTCAATAAAATTTTTATGGAAACTCATGTTGACTTCTATAAAACTACAAATATTGGCAAATATATTTTAGATATTTATATAAGCTATTAGTATTTTGTTCTTGTCATTTTTAAAGTTCCACCATGTGAATAATTGCAGTAATTCAATTAATAATGGTTCAAGTCAGGGTTTTCATTTATTTTAGCATAGTTAAATACCACGCTCAAAAAATAATAGTTCAATTTTATTTGTCATATACTATTCAAGTACATATTCATTTAGTATCACCTTAATGGTGGGGACTACTTTAGGTGATAAAATGACAGAAAAACACAGAAAAACAGATTTAAATCCCTGCTTTCATGCAGTTTATGGTCCAGGAGGAGAGATGAGACAAATATAAATAATATAAATAAATGAAAGTAAATTGTTGGTTAGAAGTTGAAGGAGAAAATAAAGCAGGAAGAAGAGATGGGAAATGTCAAGTACCTGGATACTCGTTCATTTTTAAATAAGTGGATCAGGATAAGTGTCACTGGCTTGTGGCATTTGAGTAAAAATCTGAACGAGCTGAAATAGAGGCTTCCAGATATCAGTTGTGCGAGCAGACAGATTAGAAGCTAGCGAAACTCTGCAGGAAGAGCCCACCTGAGGCTGTGAGTGAGGAGTGGCTGGCCCGAGAGTGAGCTGGATCCATGTACGTTAATGGGAGAAGTGTGGAGGTGAACAAATGGCAGAGAGTCTTGTAGACATTTTGGTTTTTACTTTGAGGTAGGAGATTGGGAAAGTGTTTCAGCTGATGAGGAGAGAAACATTTAATAGTGTTAGAGGAGGAATGGGGCAGAGGCTTCGTTTGGTACAAGTTAAGTTTAGAATACCCAATCTTGATTTAGTGCATGACCTCTATGTAGCAAAATTCGCTCAATTTTTAGGAGTACTAAAGAATGTTCAATTCTAAATATGTTACCAAGGGACTCCTAAAATTAGGAGAAGATTTCATAGTGATGTTAAATGATTCCTGCTGGGAAGGATACTGGGTGAGATTGACAAGTTCAGCATATTAGGGCTGGGTTCTCTGAAAGCAAAGAAAATGAAATTTTTTCCACCTTAAGTTGGGAGGCGGCGATGCTGTGAGAAGAAAAGTTAGAATATTTATAGATGAAGCACAGATTCAGTTTGAGTTAACTATTTAAGACTTTAGAATGTAGGAAATAATATACTAGCATCTAATTGGTGGCTAGAGGACAATGATTAGTTTAGGAAACTAAAATTAGAATATAAAGTGTCACATGAGGTCAAGAGATGAAGTGGACAAGTGAACAGGATGGAAGCCAGATCACAAAGGTACTCATCAAATCAGAGGTGGACTAAAAAGGTACACTGTCTCAGGCCAAATGAGAGGTACTATGGGATTGAGTAGTTTGTGCAGGTCTGGAGGAGCAGCCTCAGTGTCAAAAGACCAGTGTAGGTACATACAGAAAAGAGTCTTATACAGTGTGCTGCTTTCTTATTTGGCTGTTATGTCATGGAAATAGGTCCAAGTAGTAAATGTTTTCCAATTAAAGAGAGAATTATAGAAAATTCCATTAGGGCTTTACAACTTTCTTGTCTATAATTACACTAGAATGTTCAGACTTTTTGAACTTGAACCAGCTTTCATTGAATTTCTTAATGATACTTTATTGCATTTGTTTGAGAAACAAAACTGAAATCCAAATGGTTTTGGCACTTTAGCCAGAAGCCTGAGTAATTTCATAGAGTAAGAGGCTTCCATTTGAATCCCATTAAGGATTTCTGTGTAATCTTGAAAGATATTAATAATCTGTATGGACTGAGAAAGGTCCCTAGAAACGAATTCTGAGTAGTACCAGTCAGAGAGCATAATTTCTTATAAAGCACTCTGCTCAGTTACAGAGGTTTAGAGGGCGCATGTCTGACCTCACGGGAAAAACCAGCTGGCTGTTTCCTTTCTTCCCACTACTGTCTTCTTCTGGGGAAGGTTGGTGGGAAGTAGGAAAATGATTAAGGATGGTCTGTAGTATAATTTTAAAAATAGCGCCTTTTTTTCTGAATGTGAGACTTACTGTTTTCAATAACTGCCAATAATAGATAGATACATGTTCAGTGAAAAGTGATCAGCTAAGATCTTGGGGCAAGAATGGATTACAAGAGTAAGAGAGGAGGCTGAGAAGCGAATTGTCTCCAACAGCATGAACATTTTACAAAGTGAATGAAGACTTTTTCTCATGTAAAAAAGCAGCAAAATAAATCTCTCAATAACATATGTCAATGTAAGCAGGTTTAGAAATCAAATAAGTTAGGATTTGTTTGATCATTCTTTATAATAAAATCTGCGTTGTTTGTCAATGTATGGTTACCTACCAATAGCATAGTACTTCATATTTTGCTTTAGCAATTGTTTGGCTGGATGATTTTTGTCCACCCCAGTTTTTTTTTTTTTAAATAGTATATCAGTTTCTAAGTGAATTCAGGGGGAAAATATGCACTCATGCATCCATTCACTTTCTCATGAATACAGCAAATTGGTGCAATATCTATTCCAAAGGGAAAATGTTCCTTCTCTTTTTCCCCCGCCTGTAAAAAAGAAATAAATGGTGCAGTTGTTGGACAAGGGACAGCAGTTGATTTGGAATAAACCAGCCAAAAATGTCCCAAACAAATTAATAGCATAGAAACATCTGCTGCTGTTTTATTAGAGTTTCACATAAAAACCTAGTTTGCAAGCTGGCGTTTGGAACGCTTTTCTTTACACTGAACTCCTAACGTAGCTGCGAAAGGCAATCAAGACCATATGTCTTCCATTTTTAGGTCCAAATTTCCCTGCGTCTCACTCCAACCTGGGACACTTGCTTGTAACATGAGTGCTGTATTATGAAACCCGTTTTTTAAAATCAGGAGTTTTTTAAACAGTATGTTGAAGTCATTGAAACTCTGGCATCTACATCTCTTTCCTTTGGTTATTATTATAATTTAATTTAAAAATCACTATAGTTTTATACATCATCATTTCAGTGATGTTGACTTTAGCTTGGTGTAACACTTCAATACCCTGTACAGCATTAATTGTGGATGTTTTAAGTCTAGTTACAGTTCAGAAAAAGTTCTGATTTTTGTGGAGATGAAAACCACATAATAGCCTGTATAAATTATTTTGTACAATAGATTCACTTCTTATATGTTTATCTAATTTTACTTCAACTCATAAAATTCTCCTGAGGAAATGGTCATGGGTTAGTTTCTGTATAATGAAAGCATCCTTATTTATTGCCCTTCTGTCTCCCTGTGACAGAGAAGTAGAATGACAAATCTTGTTCTCATTTCAACCAGGTTTTAAGAAATGGGGGCGAGGTTCGGGATGTTACTGCTAATAAGAATGCTGCAAATTATTTTTATTTTATAGTATGATATGCTAGCTATTTGATCTCCTATACTTATTTTTCTTTTCTCATTTGTTTCCCTTCGGAGATTGAGTTTTTACACACATACTTGCACAAATGCACATGCATATCCTGTATGTTTGCATACAAATGTTTAAATTAAAGCCTAAAAGGATGGAACCATATGTTCCCATATCATTTGATTTGTATACAACAAGCTCTTCCTTAGTACTTTGTTTCTGACAAGAATGTGAGAAAGTTGCATAGTAACTTCACTTTTTCTATAGCTGTATATTTTTTTAATCACTTTGTAATATGTTCTTTTTATTCGTGTTTAACAGTTCTGAAGTCAGGATAAGTTTTGCAGTTGATGGCATTTTAAGCTCACTGAAATATGGTAACAAAGCCTTAGTTTGCCTTTGGGAAGGAAATTCCTTTAGTTTTGAAAGCCAATTTCCTATGCCTTCCTATGCCTCACCACCTAAAGCCTTTTAGTTTCTTTGGGAAATACCTTAGGTTATAAAATGAAACAAAAGTCCAAAGATATGGAAAATACAGTTTGGTTTCTTTATGAAACAATTTAAACTCTACAGTATTTTTCTAAAGAGAAAAATAATAACCAAAATAAATACAATTTCTTTTTATACTTCAGAGTTCTTGATCCTAGCGCTCTGTACGTTCTTCCTTTATAGGTGGCTCTGTTGGAAACTCTTGGGAAGGAATTGAATTATACCTACCAATTATCTGATTAAAGCATGATTTTTAAAAAAAGGTATTTCTGGTCAGTCATGGTGGTACATGCATATTATTCTAGCATTCTGGATGGCTGAGGCAGGAAGATTCAAGTTCAAGGCTAGCCTGGGCAAATTAGTGACCTACAGACATCTTGTCAAAATAAATAAATCAATAAATAAATACATAAACCACACAAACCACACAAACCACAAAACAAATAAGGAACCCACAGCAACAAAAGTGAAGCAAAACAACCAAACAAAAACACCTCACAAAATAAGGATGGGGATATAGCTCAGTGCAAAGGCCCTGATTTAAATCCTTATGAGTGCCAAAAAAGCAAGATGTTTCCAAATATACTAAGACACAATAGGATATGACATTGTACTATACTAGAAGATTTATATAATTAAATGAATACACAGAACACTTTACCGTGATAAAACACTACAGAAATTGGCAGTTAATATTATTTCAGTCTTTAAATCCACTGTATATAAGAATCCTATTTGAAAACTCATGCACATATAAATTATACTGCACCTATACTGTTCAGAGGTTTATAATGTCACTGCCTATCTTTCAGTACAAAAGTTGTTTAAACTCATCCTTGCATGTTGCAGGCTGGCACAAGGGTTTTGTTTTTGTTTTAATTGTACACGAATATCAGTGTCATTGGAATGAATTTCTAGGTATCTGCTGCCAAAATAATCATAGTGTAATGCAAATCTGCTGTGTGAGTCTCCTGGCTAAACAGAGCAGAATAAAACACATCAGGGGCTTCCAAATTCCTAAAATAGAAATTCAGACTTCTTAGTATAGCTTATAAATCCTACTTTATCTGCCTCTGTTTCTGCAATCTCATTTCTGGAAACCTACTCCTCCTTTCTACAAATGCTCGTTACTTTTCCAAACATACTTTACTACTAAGCAGACTGTGCTCTGTTTTCCTCTTAAGTACTTCTTTATCATGAAATGTGTTCTCCTCTCCTCTCGGTTCTCTCACCTCGCCTCTCTCTTCTCACTGATCAGGTCTCTATTTTGACACAGGTGCTGCGTTGCTCAGGGTTAGGGTTGATGGTGAGTAACTAAAAAATTAGAGATGGCAAAATTTAAGTGCGTTCTGTGTGAGGGGGAGGGGCTGGGGATCGAAATCAGGGCATTTCACTTGCTAGGCAAGTGCTCTACCATTTGAGCTAAATCCTCAGCCCCAAAATTTAAGTTTTTAAAAAAATCTGTATCCAAAGTATAATATCAAAGTATATAGTCATAAATTTGCACAAATGCATCACTGGCTAAAATAAAGCATGCTAACACTTTGCTACATATTACATACCTTATTCTCCAGTTCATAACATAGCATTATGGTAGATAGATCAAAATATATCTGTAGGGTGTATTTGAACATATAGAGACCCCAAACTCTAAGTTAAATTCAATGTGAGCTAAAGTATGTGATAATATTGAATGACAGCATTGTCATTTAATTGCTGTGTTTTCCCCAAAAGACTAATCAGTCTAAAAACAGATGCTGAAATGAATATTATTAAAATTATTTTGGCCTCAAACTCTAAACACTATTCATATTTGAATATTACCATGAATCTAAAGAGAACCAAGTAATGGAAAATTAAAATTTTAAGACCAATTTTAAATTTAGATAGATTTATTAAATGTGTATAAGAGGATTCTCTAGGTAGTTTTAAATATAGTTAACTGATCATTACTTATGTGTAAGTAATTAAATGTAAGCTTTGAAAAAATATTTATAATTTTTCTTTTTTATCGACTTTCTATATGTATCGCATCATTAAGAAACAAAAGATAGAGGGAGCTTAAATTAGTCACAAGAAAACTTTCGGCAAATACATTCCCCAACCTTTGAAAGGGTAAATACTTGGACAGAAAGAAAAAGTTCATAAATTCTAAATGTCTCAACTTGATAAAAACGTTCCCACAGAAAGCCCTGGTCTTGTAGGAGCGAGAATATGTTAATTGGGCTGATGGACTTTCAAGTGGCAGAAAGAGGACAGGACCCACACTGACTCCTTCCAAACATTTGAAGATCAAATGAGTCATGAAACTTGTAAAAGTTCCAGCAGTCGGTGGCTCCTTGGAAAGGGCTTTTAATAAACAGTCACAATCAGGAAAGGAACTCTCATGACCAAAGAGGTTTTGAAAGTGAACCTTTGGAGGTGCTCCTGCAAGCCCAAGAGGTGTTGGGCTTCCAAAGGAAATGCCTGAAGCGGATGAACTCTACCAATAGACGTTGCAGCACTTTAAAGATGCGCAGCACTTGTGCTACAAGCCAGTGGAGTAAGTCCAGAGGAAAGTGTTTTTAGCAGTCCATATTTTCTTTTCCTTTTTTTTCTGTTTTGGTGTTCTTTTTTTTTTTTTTTTCCTTTCTTCAGTGAGTTAATTTAAGAAAAAAATATTCAATTTCTAATCCAATTGTTAAATTCCAAACTATTCTTCCATTAATACAAATGTTTTTCCCAGAACTGTGTTTTTCCCCCTCAACATTATTTTTTTAGAGTAGGAAATAAAATGACTGTGACGTATAGTGGGCTTAATAAGAGTCTTTTGCAAAAAAAGAAAAATAAATAAATAAAAATAAAGCAGGAGGGAGCAAAGAGGGGAAAGGGAGTTTCTTTGAAGAATTAGTTTTTGAAACATTCCCACTGGCAAAATACAAACAACTGTTGTGGGTTTCTTTAATTATGTTGTATATACAGAAGATATTTTCATGGAAGAAAGAGGAAACCTAAGCTAAAATGCTTGAGAAAGAAGAGTCACTTAATTTTTAATTTAAAAATAAATCTCTTTTATGTTTTAGGGTAAAAAAATCAAAGCTTACCTAATATTCCATTTCTTTTAATTTTCAGATTTATAACAAGTAGTAGAAATCCTGAAAAATAAGCAGACAGAATCTTCAGCATCTTTACCAGATCTAAGTGTATTCACTAGTATGGAAGGGGGAATGTATTAGTGCCATTATTTTTGAAAGAGTATTTCAAATTGCTGATGAGTGGAGGTTTGTTTATTAGCTTCATTTAAATTTGAAAAACAAACTTTGGATTTATGTGCATATGTTCTTCTGTGGATGGAAAAATCAGATTTCCCAAAAATCAAATTATATTTTGTTGCCCTGCAACAGCTGCTATTATTTTGTAAACTTCTAAATCTTTTAAATGTATGTGCACATTTAAGAGTTGATCACAAGAAATAGTACTAAGAGTTACTTTAATTGGACAGCCTCAATAGTATCTTTCTTCCTTACCTGCTTAGGTTTTCTGCAAGCTAATTTAAACCTTGGATTGCTGGTTTCCTAAGCCAGAGTTGAGTCCTTTGGCTGACCTGCTCCTGTGTGGTCACTCCTTATTCTTCCAACAGCAACCTTTTCGTAGCTTACAGGGAAAAAAATGAAGAAAAAATAACCCTAAGTTTGTTGTTTCATGAGACCATCTCAGAAAGAAGACTTGCTACAATGACCTTTTACAAACAATATGTAGACAGTTAATAAAAATGTCACTAATTAGTGGGAAGCATTAGCAGAAAATAACCAGTAGAAAGTGACTAACTGAAGGCCATTTTATTTTCTATCTCGTTGGAACTTCTACATAAAACTTATCAGTACTTCGTATTTTTGTAATACATCATATTTACATTATGTTGTTCTCTATTACACAATTTTCCTTCTCAGTGTTTGTGCGGGGACCATATCATTTCCCATTATAGGTTTAGTGTCAGGAACATGGAATCAAATGATGTCATATCGGCAGGAAAGAGAACACGTTTTTTTGTGTATGCACATAGGATGTTCTAGACATTATACTGAGGCTTGTCAAATGTATCTCATTTAAACTTCATAGAAAAACAATGCAGGAAGAAAAGACAGTCGTTCCTTCCATTCTGTAAATAAAGACACATAAGATAATGTGGACTGATTTGCTAACCAAAGATAGAAGGGTAGCTGGTGGAAAAGTGTGGTTTGAGCCCATATGAATCTGATTCACAAGTTCATGTTTTGTCCAAAAAGGCATACTTTTTCTTATTAGAGTTAGATGTATGGACCACAGATTACTTGCTTCTTTTAAATAAAGGTACAATGGAACTGTTCCCTAATACAGGATAAAATACATTTATTTAGGAAATATTCATTCAGAATAATTATTAGCTATCCTTCTTTGGTCATGTCATCATGAAAAGGTTGTGTATTTTCTGTACTTTAGTTTTATATGTGTTTAATAAGAGCATACAAGTGAACTGCCTACTTGTAGAGGAATTACAACTCTAGAAGGAAAGGACATATTGGAAAGAACTTCGTAAAATGCCTTACGTGATGATGATGACATTAGTCTACAGGTTCCTTCTACAGCACCCTTTCTGTGTGTCTTAGCTACTTTCTTGTCTCGGGGACAAAATCCCTGAAAGGAGTTACAGGAGGAGCGGTTTATTTGGACTTATGGCTTTTAGAGGATTTAATCCATAGTTGGCCGACTCCAAGGTGGAAGGATGTGGAGAAAGGTCTGGTGCAGTAAAATTGCCTATGTCACGGCAACCAGAAGACACAGAGAGAAGGGAAGAATCAGGGAATGAGATGTACTTTTCCAGGTCATCTCCCCAGGAAACCCCTCTTCTGACCAGCCCTCACCTCCCAGCAATGTGGGTGAGTATAGCACTCCTGTTATCAGGTGGATTCTGGTATTCCTGGGTTCTTCCCCTCCTTGGGCAAAGAATTGGAACAAGGGGGGCAAAAAGTAATTCTAAGGTATTATTTAAAAGTATAGAGAAAAGAAGAAAAGAAAAGTCGAGCATAACAATAGAAACAGCAAAATGTGTACTGGGCCTAAAAGGCGCAATAGGGGTCACCAGGAGAGAGGCATGATAGTGGTGGTGCTGGTTACACAGACATTGTCTTCCATGGGAGGGAAAAGGGAGAGCTCCTTCCCTGGCAGCACATTAGAAAAGAGAGAAAGAGAGAGAGCATCCAGTGTTGCTTCTATCTATCCAATGGAGTTAACTGTGGAAACTCGTGAGAATGCCCTACAGTCCACGTGAGAGGGCTGGTGCTTGAAAATGGTGCCTCAGGCTGAGGTCAGGTCCAAGCCACTCCTCCAGGTCACATGCCCTTGCCAGCCAGCCTTAGCCACGCCCTATTCCTACTTCACTTCCGCCATCTGATCAAGCCAACCTCTGAATTTATGAGGCTTCAGGGGATTTTCTGGTTCAAAACAGAAAGTCCCCCAACAGCACTGTGAAAAATCTTCTTTAGCATTGAAATCACACACTTTGTTGATTTAAAATGGACTATGCAGGCTCACTGAAGAAAAATGAGGTATGTCTCTGAACTTTAATGTTTGTTTTGTTTGTACCAGATCATTTGATGACTCCATTCAGTCCCTTAGACACATCTTAGTTACATATTTGGAATAATCTTGCTACAACTTAGTAGAGAGATGTTAGTTCTGTGGTGTCTTCCAGTGATTGAGACAAACTCTGTAACGTGCTTCTACGTGTACTGAAGATCATGCTCTCTAGCAGTGCTTTTTAAAATACGTTATGAATGGTTGTATCTTGAAAAAGTTCTGTCATGTTCTCTCAGGTAGTGTCAAAAATGACGATGTTTTGCATCACTGTTGGGTGTTAAGCTATAAACTTCCGAAGTTCTTCTGAAAGAGATAGCAAGAGTCTTTTCATACGGGGAATATACTTCTGTAGAAAATTGAAGAAGTTATGAAGAATCTAGCTGATAACACCCTTCGCTGCCTGTTAATTTACTCTTCTTCTCCTGAAAAATCTCTTCCTCCTCTAACTTTTTAGCCTGTTGAATAATCTGCTGTTACTTGTAAAGTAAGTAAAATAATAACCTCCCTGCCAAATAAAACTGCCTTTAGTTTGGAAGGATTTGAAATTTATGAGACCTCTTTAGAGAAAAAAAAAAAATCAGCATAAGAAAAGTATCTTTGACTGTTTGTTTGTTTGTTTTTGAGATAGGGTCTTGCTCTGTAGTGCAGCCTGGCTTTGGACTCACTGTATAGCCCTGGCTGGCCTTGAACTCATGGCAATCCTCCTGCCTCCCAAGTGCTGGGTTTACAGGTGTGTGTCACCATTTAAAAAAAGAAAATCTTTTAAATATGTTGTAATATAATCACAGTAGCAAGCGCAAGGCCCCGAGTTTGATCCACAGCACCAAATAAATAAATAAATAAATAAAAGCGATACATTGATTGCCATTAAGCACATATACAAAAAAATCGCAAACCCTCAAGAAGTGTTTCCTTTTCCTGTTTGTGTCGTGTCACATATATCATGTGTGTAAATGTACCACTAAATGTTTCCAGACTATTCCAGTTCTTAAATTATTTAGAGGCATTTTATTTTCAAACAAGTTTATTCCTATTTGTTATTACTGCACAAAGAAACTAAATTAGTTAAAATACTCACCTGTTAATAAGAAGCATAGAAAGTACTCCATATTATAACTCTTGAATTACTTTTGTTACCTAATTATCTACAACTAGCCACTTGTTTTCCATTTATATTTTACATTTATAGCAATTACACCTTTTATATTTAAATATTTGAAACTCAAATATGGCATTTTCATTTAGCATTTTTCAGGGCAGAATTAGGGTAGAATTACAAAGAAAATGAACAAAGAGGATAGCATTACAATTTTAGACTTTGATAGCATTTTTAAATGTGAACTTTTTATATTGAACACCAAATATGTGTGATATTGTAAAGGTTCAAGATTAAAAAGATGATCAGAATGGCATATATTTTAATCTTGGCATGTAAGAAAACAGTTTGGTCATTGAATACCACTGAAAAAATTTCCAGCAGACACAAAAGCAATGTTAATTCATTCTGTACGGAGTCTTCTCTGTGGTAATACATCTGTGCACTTTTTGACAACTAGATTGGAAAAGTCCCTAACTTACTTTAATAATATATTCTGGACCTATAATTTTTCTCCCCTAAACCCCATGTACACTGTCTGTTATCAGCCGCACCATTTCTCATAAAAATGAGCGCTCCAAGTTTGTAATGTGTCCCAGGTATTGTGGCAGTCAGTCTTTGAGAGAGCAGGGAAGGTTAACAAGTTCGGTGTTCATTCTATCCGTGAACTGTTTTATATTGCCTTGACTAGTAGTTCTCAACTTTTATTTTTCTATGTTGAAGTCATTTTTAGAAAACCTTCAAGCCAAGTGTTGTGGCATATGTCTGTAATCGCAGCATTCTGGACGGCTGAGGCAGGAAGCATACAAGTTCCAGCCTAGCCTGGCCAATGTAGCATCTTATTGAGACCTTGGAGAGGAAGGGAGGAGGGAAGAAAGGAAGGAAGGAAGGAAAGATGGAAGGAAGGGAGAGACAAAGGAAGGAAAGATGGAACGAAGGGAGAGACGAAGGAAAGAAGGGGGAATGGGAGGGAGGGAGGGAGACCGAGAAAGGAAGGAAGGGAGGAGGTCTGGCGACGTGGTACAGGATAGTTAAGTGTGAAGGCCCCGGGTTCAGTCCCCAGGGATTGGCAGGGGATTCATTTTGCTAAGTTCAGGTGAGAATAAGTCATCCTGTTCTGAGATTGATGGCTCATGGCTTTGGAAGTCCTCTTTTTATTCCAAGTTAATTTTCCTGAGTATGACATTAAAATTGGCCATTATGCTTCTTCCATTTTGTAATTCAGCAACTATATTAAGAATTTAATACAAGATCAAAAAATCACTGTGATCTTCTTAATTACCACTGATAAATCTTACTAAATGTCTTAGTTATCCTATTTTTTTTATTTTCTTCTTGGTTGCTTTCTAAATCTCCGTTTCTCCCAGAAATGTTACAGGATTTATACATGTATTTTAACAGAATAATAAACAAAAATACACATAAACCTGAGGAAAATACAAGGACAACAATTAATGACATCTGTTAGAAGGCCACTATGAAAGCCTTTTGGAACATAAACAGCACAGTTCTATTGTTAGCAAAACATCTGTCCACAGTACTTGCTTTAAACCAATTGCAGTGTTTAATGGTACGTTCTAAGAAAGCCCTGGAATGATTTGGTCTCACTGCTTATTAGGATGGGGTGACCGTGACTCGGAACCTAGACAGGGCTGTCAGGGGTAACTCACATGACCAGGTGAATCCTGGTGCAGAAAATATGGCTGAGCCTGGAGGAGGGATCTGAAGTAGTATGGTGAAGGTGATTGTCCAGTGGCCTCAGGAGAATCTGACACCCTACAGTAGGTGAGGGAGGCAGGCGAGGAGCACAGTGGAAGCTGACAGGAAGGACATGGTCATTCAGTCACAGGTGTTGAAGATGGAGAAAACCCTGGAGGTCAGAGAAAGACAGACCAGGCAGGGGAACAGGCTAAGGACTGAATAGCGGCAGAGTAAGAAAATTGTTTCCACAGTGCAGTAGGCCAGAGGTTTGGATGAGGACAGAGGCCAAAATTCAGGTACTATACTGAATATTTAAGGTAAGAATGGAACAAATAATAAAATCAATTGGGTTTTATCCACTAGGGAATGGATCTCACACATCCTTTATGTTTGCTGTAGTGATTAAAGGGTTTAAGAAAAGCTGTGGGAAATTGTGGTAAGCAAAGAGAAGAATTCTAGGAATGTCATCAGGTCCCATTAGAAGATTCTGATCTGGCACATCATACTTTCAGAACACCATTGGAAGATCATTCAAGCTCGTTTCCTCAGAGCCTCAAATAGAGCACATTCCTTTCCACCTGCGTGCTTTGATTACTGATTTTCTATCGGTACGGGAAGAGACATTTCTCCTTATTGAAGTTCTGTTCTTCATCTTAGTTCTGCTCATGCATTGTTTCTAGGCAGTTACTAAATAAATTCCCGGGAATAGTATCACCTATAAAATGTCAGTTAGGAAAATATGGAAGTACACTAAACTGTGTTTCTTGGAAGATTCATTGAACTGAAAATTTCCAGATTGCTGTACCTTGGCTTACTTGATGTCTTGACATGTCTGCAGTCCTATATGTTTGCCTGGTCAGAGATCTAAAAATATATGATGAAATTTCTTTTGATCTCCTTTGTTGAACATCTGAAAAAGTTTACTTAGCATGTGGTAACAATTTTAATTTGAGAGCATGCTGATAATAAAAAGATGTGTGTGCATGCATGCATCCACAAGTTAAAAATGAGTTCACATTTATTTGTTCTTTGCATTGAGCTTGCCTAACTTTGTTTTTATAAACAGAACTATTAAGCTTGTGGCTTTGGTAGGTAAATGCAGGGTAAATACAAAGTATGAGTCAATCACAAATTTTGATAGCATCTATCCACACTGCCTACTAATTTTATGTATTTAGTGCATCTGCTCTAACTTGCTTATTTGACACTTTAGTAAAAATATCATATGGTGCTCCCATGAGCCATTAAAAAAAGTAACTTTTTATAACAACATTTTGTTTAAAAAGGCATTTTATTTAATTGTAACAGTTACTGTAATTATAAAACACCATATTATATTAAAAAAAATCCTGCATTCTTTTATACCCATCTGAAATTTATAGCATGTTTTCTAAATAACATGTATCTTCTCTGTACTGATTCCCATATGTGAAATGTGAGGAAAACAACACATGCTTCTCAACAGTTGTGGCTAGTTTGGATTATTTAATGACTTTTTAGAAAAAAGGAAAACTGAAGAATCAGAATACTGGATAGCATATTATATTATTGTTCTCCGTTTCCTTATACCATGAAGAATAGCCATTATATACACAAATAGTGGTCACCTTTTACTTGGTTTTGTTTTGTATTCCCATGCCAACTAGTCCATGATTTGAAAATAAATATCTGGTCTTCAGGGTAATTTCATTACCATACTTCCAAGATATATGGTTATAATTTGTCATAATGGTGGTCTTTCAGAAAAACTGAGAACTGGAAACAGTTCTATGTTGGCATAGAATCAAGTATGTCATTATATTAAAGCTTACTTAATTATTGTCATCCTCACTTCATCTCTCTCCTTCAAGAAAAAGGAGACTAAAATCCTCTTTGTTTTTTGAAAAGTGGTTGAAGAATGCTGCCTAGTTATTCCTAACTGATTACATATTCTCTTGAGACATACTCCACCTCTCCCTTGGGAAACCGAGTCTCTGGAGTAGATCAGAATAGGGCCAACTAACATCAAGCTTATGGTGAGGGGCCGCTGCGTTATGCCACGAGGGCAGTGAGGTGGGATTAGAGTTGGCAGCGGAGCCTTGCCTTTCCGTATACACATGCACAGCAACACGGAGCTTTCGAGCAAAGAAAATGGTAGATTGATTTAGGATAGCTGAACCAATACCATGGAGTGTGAACTCGCCAAAGATCATTCGCATTTATGCTTGTTTTGCATTTACAGCAGTCCCCTCTTATCCTTAGGGTATATATATATTTTTTTTTAATTAAAATTTATCCAAAATTACACAAACTTACAGACCATTATACAAACTTGCAGATCATAATATATCGTGCCATTTGTGTATCCAACAAGCAATGTTAACAACCACATAGGTGCAGCATTAAGTTGTAACTACATAAAGTTGACTGTAGTACATAATGTAAGTATTACTGTTTTAACTTCGGGTTATTAGGTTCTTGTTTTTAGGATATCTCTGTTCCTCTGAATTCCCGTTCCCCTCGCCCTTTTTCTAGGGCATATGTTCTAAGAATTGCAGTGAATTCTTGAAGCTACTCCTAGTACTGAGCCCTACATATACTGTGTTTTTCTCCCACACATACGTGATATGTATGATAAAGTTTAATTTATAAATTAGATACAGTAAGAGATTAATTACAACAATTTATAATAAAACAGAATTATTATAATAACATACTGCAATAAAAGTGTGATGAATGTGGTCTCTCAAAATATCTTACTGTACCATTTTTACTTAGTGGTAGTACTTTGAAACTTTTCTTTGGCATATCTAAATTGTTAGCATTGCTACTCTTGTGTTTTGAGAATATCAATAAGTAAAATCATGGTTCTTGAATGCAATGACTATTTGGACACCACAGTAGTCAGTGTGCTAACTGGGATGGCTGCTAGGTGATTAAAGGGTGGGTCGCATAAGTAGTGGGGACATGCTGCAGAAAAGGGTGATTCACGTCCTGAGAACAACTCAGAACTAGGCAAAATTTAACATCTGTGTATGGCTTATTTATGGAGCTTGCCCTTCAATATTATCGAACTGTTGTTGAATATGGTGACTGAGACATCAGTAAGCAAAACCAGAGATCAGAGTGGCCTACTGCACTGTGTGCCTGGCCCTGGGCCGGGAATTAAGAGCACACTGATGAACAATGACAGTGTCACTAACTCTTGAAAGTTTTGTCTTGTGGGAGGTTCATTCCTATGTGGAGGTAGGCTGCCCAAACACAAATATAAGAAGTTTAAGCACACAGAAGGATCACCTGTCTGAGAGGCTTAGGGAGCTGGAAGTATTGACCAAAGAGAAATGTGAGCAAGGAGTGAGTAGGAGCCATCTAAACTAATAACACATGAGATAAAAAGTAATTCAGATGGTGGAGGGAAGAAAGTACAGGCATAAAAAGATGAGCGATAAGGATGGAATTAAAAGGATCACATTATGAATTATGAATTGTGCTGAAGACTTTGTCCTTCTCAAAGAAATGAAAAACCATTTGGATTTTAACCAAGGTAATGAAAGTTTTTGAGTATTATTTCGATAGCACACTCATGTTACAGGAGAAGGAGAAATGAAAGAGATGAAAGTTTCGAGACAGGGAATTAGATGCTGTAACCCAGTTAGGATAAAAGAGGGAGGAGTTTTAGCAGTGTGGACAGGAGAGTTTAATTGAAATGGACAGGACTTGATGGTGGATTGAAGGGACTTAAGTGTAAAATGGCAGAGGAGAAAAATTTGATACAATAGAAGTCAGGGCAGTAGAAGTTGTGGATACCCGTGTAACATTTTGATGAAGATTACCAACTAGCCTTATGTAATTGACTTTGGAATATCTATGTTCCATATGTGGTGGTCGTTTGTTGCACCGTAAAGGTTAGCAAGAATTGAATTTCAGTTGGTCAAAACCTTTATCCGGATATGAATAGGAGAAATACCTATTCAGCTGTAGAAAGTTGTTACTGTTTTTTTTCTTTTCTTTTCTTTTCTTTCTTTCTTTCTTTCTTTCTTTCTTTCTTTCTTTCTTTCTTTCTTTCTTTCTTTCTTTCTTTCTTTTTCTTACCAAGAACATGTATCCATACATTGTATACATAATGATCATATTCAACATGGTTATTTTGTACCTGTACATGATATATCTTGAGTTTCCCTCCTCTTCCCCTCCCCTCCCTTCCATTCCCCCACCCTTCCCTATTTGCAACAGCTTTATTTACATTTTTTACATTTTTTCCCTTTCTTCTTACTTTTCTTTTAACCTTCCTTCTTTTCCCCCTTTTCCCTATCTAGTTCTCCTCTCTTTTGAATACTATGCTTTTTTTAAACATAATATCTATTATACCTCTTTGTCCTTATTTACACTTAGAGTTTCTTATATCAGAGAAACAATTCGATGTGTACTCATGAGTGTCTGATTCATTTCATTTAAGAGTATGTTCTCAAGGTGCATCCATTTACTTACAAATGTCTCTATGTTCATTTGTAATAATTAGAGAAACAATAATGGCCAGCCTGTATTATCTGCTAAGTGACATCCCGGACACTGTACCTGCATTCTTTCATTTACTATTCATGACTGCCTCATGAGGTAGCTACTATAGTTATTATTCATCTTATATAATAGTGAAAACACAGGAAAGTAGTGCTGTGTGCTTGAGATCATATTATTAGAACACAGTGGAGCTGAGATTCAATCTGGAGACAATTTGTTGTGTCACGGTTGGTTGTGAGGATTCAGAGTTCTGATAATTTGGCACTGCTGACGCTTATAAACCAGGTTGATCCTTTGACGTGGCTTTTCCTTCATTTGTCTAAGGCCAAAGGTCTGCTCTGTGTCCAAGTATCTCTGTCCTTGCTCCCCGCATTATGCGTGGCTGTCAGCCCCACTACTCACTTTAGTGATGAAGTGCATCTCCCACTAGGAGCCTGAGCTGGAAATTCCTTCTCAGTTGCAAAAGCATAGACACTAAAAACATTTCTGCGTGAAGCTTTTAAATCTGCTTTAGCATCTGTAGATTGGTGTTTCTTCCTTTTATAGTATAGGATTGGACTATGGTATTCTAACTCTTTTATATGGATTACATATAATTTGGGGGGTTACATATAATTTTAAATCATTTTCATAGTGTATGCCACCAAAAATGTTGCACTACCTGAAGGAAGCAATCTTGACATTTTCTTCCTTATCTTCCCATAATATCTCGTTCTTTGAGATGTCAATAAAGATGCTATCTGGTTTCCTGTCTTCCGTGTATGTAGGCTGATGATGAAAACTATGAAATTCTTTGAAATTTTCCTATCAGAATGTATTGTCCATAAAACAGGATATGACACACTTTCAGTTATGGGAAGGGGAGACTGTAACTTTAGTTCTAAAGATTATATTAACAAAGTCTGTTGTTTCATTGAGAAATAGCTGCATACTATTAATTAAAAGGATGTTGGAGTATGAGTTGGTGCTCTGAATTTTGTCATGTTTCATTATTGTTCTTGTGTCATCGATCGACTTTGTAGTTGGTGGATAAAGCTCAATCAGTACAGTACTGGTGTCAGGGGTAAGTATTTTGTTAGCCATCTTTCCATCACTGTGACAAAATGCCTAAAATAAGCAGTTTGAAGAAGGAGAACTTTATTTTGGTTCATGATTCCAGTCGTTTTGGTTCGTGGTTGCTTGGTCCTGTTATTTGGGGCCTGTGATAGCATAATGCATTATGATGGAAGCAAGTAGTGGAGGAACTGGTCACCTCCTGGTGACCAGCCAACAGAGAAGAAAGAGAGGGAGGGAGGGAGGGAACCAGAGAGAGAGAGAAAGAGAGACACCAAGGTCTCAACATCCTCTTCAAGGACATGACCGTTCTTCTACAAGGCTCTACTTCCTAAAGATTCTGCCACTTCCCATCAGTACCGCAGTATGACGACCAATCCTGTGGTGTCGGGCCTTTGGAGAACACTTAAGATCTGTAACCAAAATGTTACATTTTTATGGGCCAAGAATTCTTTTCTGCAAAGACAATGTAAATAATAACATCAGTAGTTTGAATACATGGCATAATTTTGGGTATGCATTTTTTTCTGTTAAATCAAATTATAATGCTGTGATAATCTGTTTACAAGATACATTTCTTAAAAATATTGAAAATGAGTTTTTTGATGATATTTCTTTTTAATCCCCCAAGAATGTCATCACCGGTAAAGCATGCCATTGCAGCAGAACTACCGTTCCGCTTCATGGGGCCCACTGTACTCCACTGGGCCCGGGCCTTTGAACTGGCTTGCTCAACAGCCCAGGCTTTGCTTTTCCTGCTTGTGAAACAGGGACCCTCCCGACACTAAAGTTCATACTTCTCTATTATAAATGGGACTTTTTAAAATTTAAAGTAATGGCAATGCTAGTAAACTTTTACATAGTGCTTATCAAGTATTTGGCAGTGTTCTCTGCCGCATATTTTCGTTCTATATAATCCTAATAATAATGCAAGGAAATAAGCATTACTATTACTGTTTCCATTTTATGGGTAGGGAAGTTGAGGTAAGGAGAGGTTAAGTGACCTCTTCCAGGTGACACAGGTAGAC